>SMDT01003261.1:0-25000 GCA_005392925.1 Aquilaria sinensis
TGGACTCCACCTAACCTTGTGGTGATGAGTTCAATTCATCCACCATCCCCTGGTCCATAGTAGTCTTCCCTATTGCTTGGGTCCTCTTGTGCCTTCAGGTAGTCAAGATGAACACTAGCAATGGTTATTCTCTTACTAGCTCAACCCTAGGGTATATAGCTAATGGACAAACAAGCATATCCATCCTCTTCTTTACATGGTCACCTCCTACATTTACTAGTTAGAAACAAAATATAAACTTACCTACTTACCTTTGCGGCATTAGATTGAATTGCTCATTTGGTTGATGACTCTAAGGAACTCATCCATTCAACTAGCCAGTCATTTGCTAACAACGATGCCACTAAACAAACTCATGCAAGAAGATAACCTATGGAACTCTGGAACATTTCTAATCTAAAGCATTTAGACCTCCATTTATGTGGTTTCACGCACTAGCAAGTGGGTCCCAGGGTGCTAGGGATTAACCCAATACTTTATGTATCATTAGGTTCTTAATGCACTTGAGGTAGCCCTTAACCCTGCTCAGAACTACTACCCAAGAAACAAAACAAAACTATGCCAGTAAACTGATGCCAGAACTCCAACAAAGTAACTAGACAACTAGTGAAAGGTTAAAAACTTACCTCACACTAGCTATGCACTGCCCGTCAGTACACTATGGCTACCTTTTACATCTGGCTAGCGTCTGCCAACTTTGACACTTGACTAGCCAAGCAACCTCAAACTATTGCTCTAGTGCACTAGGTCAACTTCTTGTGGCAACAACTGTTGGGGATAAACTTCCTAGGCTAGTCTTAACTTAACTAAGCCCAAATATGAGACTAGTTCGATGACTACTCGGACCGCTGGCAACATTTCTTAGGTATAAGCTAAGGGAGACACACTCTTTACATGCCTAGGCTTTGCCCTTCACCTCATAATCCACTTTTCTTCTTCAGTCTCAGGTCAACTTTTGCAGTATAGCCATGTTACCCTTACTCCTACTAGGTTCAATGAGCCAACCTTCACCTCATAGTCTCAAGTCTTCAACTCATCTAACTCTCTTTTGAGAGACACTACATTCTACACCACTTAACGGTGCCTTCCTTGAAAATTGTCAAGCACCCTCATATGCTAGCTCAAGGCCATGGGGAACTTATCCTTAGGTCTATTCGGTGTAGCCTAACCCATTCAGGTTCTGGAACCTCCAGAGTAATCCACCTAGCCCAGTTGTTCTCCCTACCTTGGGAGAATCCATATCCTTTGATATAGCCTACCTCCTGAATGAGTTCATCCAAAATAACTTCCTGGGATGGTGGTCACATACTGACTACTTGCTCCATTGTGTTACCCTACCTTAGAGTAAGACAAACCAACTGCACCGACATTGCCACATTAGAGTCCTAGGATCTATTCCTAGACCTTAGCATCCAAAACCAAACTTTACCTAGTTTCACCATCACAACCTGCAGCCAAAGGCAGATGAAAACTCACAGATATTGGTTAGTACTAACTACCTCAGAACAAGGACAAACCACTAGATCTCAATAACTAGCCTCCGATGACCATGACCAAGCTCTGATACAAAAAACAGACACAACCCTTCTGTTGGGTTTCGGGAGCCAAACAGCGCAGCGGAATTTAACCGAAACCCTCCAGGATCCAAGTGAAACGGGGTAAACCGGGTGTTCGAAAATTTCATACCTAATTTTCGGTTGAGATCTCTCACTCAACTGTAGAGTCGAATCACAAAACCTGAACAGTTGACGTGTTCAGGCTCTCTATGGTATCCACACGAGCCTCTCGGGATCACCACGCTTCCACCACGTCCCGGCAGATGCGTTTCTCTTGCGCACGCAGTGCTAGCTTGCGTCCTCCAAGGAATTGCAAGAGAAGAGTGTGGCTGTCCTTTTGGGAGGCTAGGGCAAGGAGACCTGCGAATTTCTCACTTAAAAGTTGTATTTATAGTGAGACTCAACTTCCAGGCCTAATGGGTTTCAAAGCCCTAATCCAATTAGGATTTAATTTCGGGCTTAATAATGGCTCAACTCCTTGGCCCATTATTAATACGAAATTAAAGTGAAACCATAACCCAAATAATTAGCCCATGCACTCTAATGATCCAAATAGCTCTATGTGTGCGACCCAATAGGCTCTTGCCATGTTGGCAATGATCATAAATCACATTTATGATCATAAGCAATGAGCGGTGTGTCTAGCAACACATCATTGCTACCCAAGTGACAAGATTGTCGGTGAATCGACTAAACCTTTATGATCATCACCGATATATGCCATTGTCCCTTTGTCCAAGATATCAAGACTAAGCACGAGACATGGAATGTGTCACTCTCGTATAGCCCAATCTTTGGTTTCTTGATTACCGAGTAGACCAACTTAAACTGACGACATTGATATCATATATCAACTCATCGAAGCATGGCCATGCATTTTCTAAGTCTCACTCTATCAAGGGGCCCAAAGATATCACTCCCGTTACATAGGAGGGACAAATCCCATCTTGATCATACAAATCCCTCCGCATGATATGTGACATACCCAATGACCTCCTTCAAGTTCACTCAGTTACGAGTAACAAAGGAAAGTATCAAAGTATGTGACTCACATGTAGGGAACCTTGTTGATCTTAGGTCGAAGGACTACATATACCATGATCACTATGAGAATCACTTATGACACTCATATAACGATCCATGAAGTGTTCTCATGGTGGGTCGGTCCAGTACACAAGTTCTCCAACTTGTACCCATATGTAGACTAGATATCTCATATTAGTCTCCACATATGCTAGTCATTATGTATTATTGCAACCCGCTCCACAATAATACTAGACTAGGGACGTTTAAGAATATCATTATTCTAGGGTTACAATTATGCTTATTACGTTACGCAGAAACAAAACAACAAACATAATTGCTGGATTAATGCCTCAATAAAATATCATGACTCAATGTGCAAAAATACAATCATCTCATGATTGGCTTTTTGGGCACAATACTAACACCTTCATGGGCCTACTCAGGAAGCCCACAGAAACTTGTCCCACTCTAGTCACAATCAGCTAATGCATTACATGCACACTAGTTAAAATCGTCATGCTTCTAGTTATTTAGTCCTACTATACAATCATGCATGAGTTTATGCTTTGACGAATCAATAAAATGAACAAACAATAATTAAAACATTGCCTAGGCATATTTTGATAAAAAAAATGTCAAAACTATCAAAGCATTCAAAGCAATTAAGTGGAATTTATTACAGACAATCATTTATGTGCAAGCATCCAAACAAGAGTAGACTATGCTCGCACCAAAAAATGACTCTAGAGTAAACTACTCAACATGACCATTGGAGGCAAACTAATGTATGAGAGCTATACACTGAACAACTTTATTGAGATCCAGAACTAAGCTTCTACCTTAAAGCAAACTCCCAATGGCAAGCTTTGAAAGCCTTCGCTTGTGCTTCACTAGCCTCTTTAGGACAAAAAGATGACTGTAGTTAGTACCATAACTTAACCAACAAGCAAACCACAAACTAGAATCATAAAGATTAAAATAAACCAAATACCTGCTCACAAGCCTACCTCAACAACCCTTAATGGTTGCTAGCTCAACGGTGCCCAAAACCGCACAACAAAAAGTAAGGGACTGAGAATCAAAGATTCTCAATAAGAGGTTTTAAACTTGTAAGAAAAATCCTGAGGACTCCACATATATAAGGATGTGAAACCTGCAATGTGTGCTTGTAGCCAGGCATCACTCCGTGCCTAGTGAGTTCTGGCCGCTAACTCGATCCAAGTAAGCCTTAGCTCACTGACTGATGTAGTAACACAGCCTTCCCTTAGTTGTTGTGCAGGTGAACATAGTGGATGCTCCTTGCTTGCACTGTAAAAAATCCACTAAGTGTACTAGGCCTCTACATAGTGCCTCAAGTCCTTAGACATTACTAGTTCACTTTTGTACTAAGCCTCCACCCATTTAAACTACCAAGCATGCACTACACTTTAACTTGTAGCCCAAGGCACAGCATGGCTAGGCAACAAGTGCACTAAGCCTTCATCCATGGTGCTCCCCTATCCACCATTACTTCATTCACACTAGTGGAAATGACCATTACTAGGTTCTTTGGAACCCTAACTAGGTGTACTAAGGTTTCCACATCAAAGCCTCAAATCCAAAGTCTCAACTAGGCTTTCGATGGTGCTAAACCTTGCGCCTAACTAATGGTACCCATTGTGACCATATTTGGCTTCAAAAACTACCTTCCCTTTTAGTGGAAATAAATTGAAACCTAGGCCATTCTAACTGTAGTGAATTCATGGAGGTGATAGTACTCTTTCTTAGCTTTGCGTGGAACCTTGAATCACCTCAATTGGACACCCAAGTGAAAAGTTATGAAGAAAACAAAACAGGGTGTCAATGTTGTCGCAGCGACACATCGCCAAAGTTGTCTTCGTGCTGCCAATTTCTAAGGTATTGGTGAAGCGTCGTGGGAACTCTCATTGATTAGTGACACATCACCAATTTTAGAAAATGCCTAGAAAATCCCAGATTTTGCATGATGGCTACTCTGGGGCCTTCCAATGCTATCCAATGGCCCTAGGGATACCTTGAAATACCTCAAACATTCAGGTACTCAAGCAATAGGCCACAATGCACCATTTAACCCAATCCTATGGTGTCCATAAAGACCGTACAAATCATCAAAAACTCACTAGTCGAGCATGTTCATGACCATCCACCAACTAATGCCATCCATCAAACTACTTAAACTTAACAAGCAAATAAGGTAGGAATGGCATCGAATATGCTCGAACCATAAGTCTCTTACCTCAATTACATAAGAACTAGAAAGAATCAAGCACCAAAAGCTTCAAGCTTCAAGAACAAGGCTCCACTAATGTTTCCTATGGTTCTAAGCAAATTCAACATACAAGGCACGAAATTAAGCTTAACAAAGCTAAACCCAAGCTCATGGAAGCTTAAGAAACCAATAACAATGAAAGAACAACAAGCCCCAGTCAAATTTAGAGCTTACGTAGCTCAAAAGTGTGATTTTCAGCTCAAACCAAGCAACCCATGCAAAAACAAGCTCTTTTCCACTTGGGTTCTTTATGAAATTTCGATTTTAACCAAGAATTGAAGTTTTGCGTGAGATTTGGCTATGGAATTTGAGAGAAGAAGGAGGGCTACGGGTTCATAAGGAGGAAGAAGATGATTAGTGGCTGCCAAATGGTTCCAAAATGCGTTAAATAGCGAACTTCTCACTTAAGCCCTTCAACTTCTTTAGTTCAGCCAAAAAGACCCCTATTCTCAAATAGTGCCATAAGACTTGGCAATTTAGCTTAACTCATTGGTTTCTTGTCACTTAGGTCTAAAAGATCAACTTATGAACTTAAATGCCAAACTTATCACCTCGGCATATAAAATGACCATTTTTCCCCTAGTGACACTTAGGTGCCAAATTAAACTAGGAACCATCTATCCCATTCTTTCAAAGATCTTGCTAATTCACCTTTACTCAAGGCATTTAAACTAGGAATTTATGAACTTACCTTACCTACCTAGCGTTCTGCTAGGAGGGCTATATACAGGAGACATCCAAGAGCTAGGAGAGTGAGATCAGAAGTAAGGCAACAAACCAGAGTGGAAGTAGAAGAGAGTCCACAAGTGGAAGAAGTGGACACTGGTATGGTTCCAAGGAGGAATGAGCCTCCTACAGAAGTTACTGCAAAAGGAAGGCCACCAAGACAAAAGCTAGAGGAGAAAGACAAAGAAGAGGTGGACTTAGGGAGGGCCAGTTGGAAGGATTCCTAGCATCAAAAACTCCTATTTTCAGAGGTGCGTGCGACCCAGAAGAAGCTGAGTTTTGGGTCTACCAAGTAAAGAAGATATTTGAAAGAATGGGAGTGTCATTTATGCAAAAGGTGCTTCTAGCCACCTTTAGACTTGAAGGGAATGCAGAGCTCTGGTGGAGACCTGTGTAGAGGACTTATCAAAGTAAGAATTAGAGGAGGCCACCTGCAAGAAGAAGGTCAATGAGGTGTGCTAAATTCCTTTAAGTCTTTCAACAACAATATGTGAGTGAAGCCTTAAAGAACCAAAAACAAGTGGAATTTGATCAGTTGGAGCAAGGGAATCTTAGTGTAACGGAGTATGAGTAGAAATTTAATAGCTTGATAAGATATGCTCTAAAATATGATGGACAAGAGGACCTAAAGACCAAAAGGTTCATAAGAGGTCGAAGACCTGAGCTGAGGAAAATCCTCGAAGCTGTTGGAGCTAAAGACTACTATCAAGTGGTTCAAAGTGCATAACACTTGAACAAGAATTCAGGGCGCAGACAAGAAGTGGCCCTGGAAGTCGAAGCAGCACACATAAGTGGCATAAGAAGAGATCTAAAGAAGAGGCTAAACCTATTGGATGGAAAAGAGAAAGCAAGAAAGAAATAGGACCACAAGAATATGGTCCACAATGCCCTACTTGTGGAGGTTCCATGGCAACAAGCCTTGTTTCAAACTTACTAATGGTTGCCACAAGTGTTAAGCACCAGATCATTGGGTGAGAGATTGCCCAAAAAGGGGAGATGAAAGGAAAATGCTAGGGAAGTTCAACCCTAGCTGCCTTGGAGGACAACCACCAACGCCACAAATCAAGGCCAATGTGTATAACTTGAAAAGGAATCATGTATGTAAGCTGCCACTGGACCAAAAGAGGCAAAATGCACCTTCTAGTAGAGTGTTTCAGCTAGAGACATCAAAGAGAATGTAAGATGCACTAGAGGCTAAAGTAATAGAGAAGAAGACTAGCCAATAGAGGCTGAGTAAAAGAGCCTTAAAAGGTACCATTTAGCTTATGGTAAGTTAGTATCCGCTTTGTTCGATATTGGAGCTTCACTGTCTATAATTTCTTCTAAATTGGTTAAAGCCATGAACTTAGAAGTAAAGTGATGCCTGGTGACGTCTTTGTTGTACAACGTACTGGGCTTAAGAGATAGACTTTCAATGAGAATATATCTAAAAGACTTTGCAGAATGTGGGTTAGGAGCTCTCTATATTGTATTTCCAGGGGAGGAGCCTCCGACACCCATGTTAGTATATGGGACAGAAGTTAGTAAGAGCCAAGAGTAAGAAAAAGGGAGTCCTGTATCCTTACATCAAAGCTTCCCGAGTATTTATAGGAGGATCGGGGGAGAATGCCATTTTGGATAGCTTGTGCACATCAAGACACGTGTTTGGCTAGATCTAGCCCATACCTTCAGAGACAGGTGTCTCTAGCTGGCCATAGGCAATTTCGACCAGAGGGTAGGGGTGTGTGCGACGCTTCTATGTTAGAGATCACTCAATTGTATTTGTCATTTTTTTGGTAAGACCCCTTCGGGAATGTGAGACGCCTACGGGCAGGGATTTATCCCAAAGGCTACTGGAAAAGGCCCTTCGGATGAGCGGACCATCTTCAGTAGACATTTTTCTCTATCGAGAATGGTGAACCAATATTCCAGAGGTTGGTAGTGTGCACCTCTGAGGGTGCCGAGGAGCCTTTTTCCCAAAGTCAGCTATGTGTATTACCGAGGATGTTGGAGAGATTCCTCCCAAGGTTGGTGTTATGAATTTCTGAAGGTGGTTTTAGGTTGCATCGAGGGAGAAGGTTTTTTGGGTGATAGCCCTTCAACTATCATATGCCCCACCTCCAGAGTACCGAAGTTGTGTCTTTGGTACTAATCATTTGGAGCATGTTACTAAAACCCTGGCCTTGCGAAGCTAAAGTTGTCTCTTGTAAAAGAACTTTTCTTAACTGAGGTTGTCCTTTCGATGCAACTAGCTATTTGGTCTAAGAACCTTTCTTTTTCTGAGGTTATACTTTAGGCATTTCTCTTGAACCCCTTGTATTTTTATTTTCTTGGTTTGAACCGTGAATGAGGATGTTACTTCAAGCCAATTTCTTATTTTTGTGAAGTCATACCTTCAGTACGTAAGGATTATATCATTCCTCTGACTGAATTCTCAATTCTGGTGAGGTTATCTATTTGGCACCTAAGGAGTATATCATACTTCAAGCCAAATTCTAGAATCTTGTCGAGGTTATTCTTTCAGTATTCTAGGCATTATTTTTGCCATGGGTTTTTATTCCCGCCTTCTGCAAATGAATCATCACATCATCTGACCATGTAGTCACCTTATCTTGGTTTATGCAACATAGACCTACTAGGTCAGAAGGTATGCCCTTGTTTCTTGCATCATTCAACACATGTCATCAGGCGATTCATCATCTTTCGCGTCCGTTACATCGGTTACATCTCTTCTCCTGCAGGGGTTCATAATGGCGCCATTTCACCTGCCATCTTTAGGCTA
This sequence comes from Aquilaria sinensis, assembly GCA_005392925.1. Lineage (NCBI taxonomy): Eukaryota > Viridiplantae > Streptophyta > Magnoliopsida > Malvales > Thymelaeaceae > Aquilaria > Aquilaria sinensis. The sequence goes on from SMDT01003261.1 coordinate 8,357, forward strand.
TACAAAGCCATCTCTGTTAGGACCATCCTTCAGTACTTGGCTTAGGCCAAGAATGTAGAGAAGACACAAAATAAACATGAGGGACTTGATTGAAAATGAGGATAAGGGTGTAAGTGCAAAACTAAGAAAGTTTGGGTTTTATGTGCACATGAAAAATTAGACGATGATGTCTATGGCATGAAACAAAGTTTAGGGGTCATATTGTACACTTAAACTAGTGCTACAAGTGAAACTATGAAACTTAAACTAGCAATTTCGGCCATGCAAATTAGTATAAGGATAAGTGGAGCATTAGACCAACTTCTGGTAACTTTTTATGGCCGGTCAAGGCTTATCCCCCACCAAGAATATTGCCATCATTTTTTTTGGTTTCTTTAATGAACCATTGCCTTGGTGAAATGGCCAAAACATGCAAGGACAAATTGGCCATTTATAGCCATTTTACATTATACTTGGCAATGTCGGCCAAGAAACAAAATTGGTGCTGAAATTTCATGTGTTTTAGTGACTAAAATGGAGTCATGGATCCTTGAAGGGTTAAATGAACCATGCAAATTAGTTCAAGGCCGAGAATGGCATTAACCCATTAATGAGTCCATGGGGCCATAACCGAATTAGCATGTTCCCACTTAGTAAATTAAAATTTTGTTTCGGCCAAAGCCATCCATTTGTGTTCTTGATCGAAACTTGAGAGCTTTCGCATTGCTCTTATGCTTGGCTGCCGATTCCATGCCATTTTGAAAGCAAATTGAAGCTTAAAGACATAATCAAGCTTGGATGCTTATTTTTGGCAATAGGTGACTTAGAAGCTCAAGTTTGAAGCTTGATATTGAAGAGTACAAGGCTAGCCGATAGTTGCTCAAGCTGAATCTTGAGGTAAAGATTCATAATTCACTTGGTTTTCTTGGAAATTTTCCATGATCAAGTGATATTAGTGATTAAATGATAGTCGAAATGTGTTAGGAAGTTTTGGTTTGGAAGACACATTTCGGACTTGGATACTCAAGCGTTTTATTGAGGTAGGATTCATGTTCTACTTGCTTGCTTGGTAAATATCCCATGAACAAGTAGTATGAGTAGCTACGTGATAGTCAATGTGTGCTATGTGATCTTAGTTGCTTGATGGGCTTATGGAAGAACTTTCGGGTTCTTGTAGTTTCGGCTAGCTAGTCAAGTTAATGGTATGTGTTAGAAACTTAGTGAGGGAGGCCAACTTACTAATGTTTCGGAGCTCTAGTGGAAGGAGGATTGGAATGGGGAAGTTATGTGTACAAGGACACCATGAACACATACTAGTGGTTTCAGCCAAATGTGGAATTATGGTGTGTGTGTGTGAGTTGGTGCTTGATTGCCCTGTGTGTGTGTGCTGACCATTTTAGGTAACTTAATTATACTTATTATGCCTCGGTTACTATATGTGTATATTGTGTTCTTGTGTTTTCAATGTCTTTCTTGCAGGACAAGTTAAGCTAGTGGAGGTTAAGTCTTGGACTTAACTAAATAGACCAAATATGGTCAGTTATGAATCCTACTGAGTATTAATACTCATGCCCAATATATTTGTTTTTCAGGCAAGGATTTAGAGCTTGAGTGATTAGTGCTTGGTTTGCTTGCTTGTGAATCAAGTAGTTCATATATTGCTTGAGGTATATGTGCCAACTGAAACTTGGCTTAATTGAATTATTCTTACAAGTCTTATGTTTAAGGTTTATGCCCAAAGCTTATGGTACAAGTTTTGCAGGCTGTGATTAGATTGTGGGACTTGTTTAGCAAAGGAGATGGATGTGTGTTCTTGGGCTCTAGTGTGGTGGTTTGCCTTTATGACTATGAACTTGATCATAGGTTTAGTACTTCAGACTATGGTCATGTACGTAGTCTTTAAGATCCTTCTTGGGTACTATAGGTAAACTTGAATGTAATGCATAACTTTGGCTGATTTTGGACAATGGGTACTCTTGGAATGTTGCCAAGTTAATAGTACTTGTATGTAGGCTACTTTTGTGTATATTAGCCCCGGATGAATTATGGTTTTGTGTAAGTATTTTGGATGCTTGAATGCCAAGTTATGCTATGTTATATGGAAGGATGAGTTTTGATGTATGGAATCTCTTATGTTCCTTACTTGACCAAATGTTTATGAACATGAAAAATTGATTTCCAAAACTTGAGTAGATGGGCATCTTTGTTGACATGCATTGGAGTAGCACACTTGATGAGCACACATCCAAGAGACTTAATAGATTAAGTGTATGCCTTGCTTGTATTGCAAGTTACAGATTTACAGCCTTGCCTTGTGTTGCAAGTTAGAGGTTGGGCCTTACCTAAGCTGCAAGAAATTGTTCTAATCAACTTATAAGCCTCCTGGGCACCTCCTAGGCCCTTAGCTTAAGAAAACAAGACATAAAGACTACCTAACAAACAATGGCCAAAATAAAAGGTAGTTAATAACACTTGAATATAAGAGTGTTTAAATAACTCTTGGGTAGAAATGGTGAGTGGCACTGAGAGTGCACAGGCTGGGGCTTGTGTGGGGTGTGACAATCTCCCTTTAGAGTTTTTTCACTCATCTACTCTCATGCCTCTTGCTTTCTAACTTTATCTCGCACTCCAACATTTTCCTGTGGCGGTGTTAGAGGAGTAGCAATTTTCGGCAGCCTCTTGTGACAGTCTTCATAGGTTAGTGTCCCCGAAGTCAGTTCTTCTTCTTTAATAGCATTTCCAAGGTTAGGGTCTTAGATCCCCAAAAATGTCTTCTTCTCAAGGTAGGGTTCATTCATTTCCCAAGAATTGGATTCCTCTCAAGTTTTTTCTAAGGTACGCCTCTTCGGAAAAACTGAAGAAGTGGTTAGCCAAATTTTTTCCTCCTTCTTACATCAGTACTAGACTCCCTGGCCCTATTGTGCTGAGCTACCTTCCTCATCATAACAAGGCAATCATCTTCAGAGCACAGCTGAAGGTGGGTCGTTGGTATCCTCAATCGAAGATGGTTTGTGACTTTTGCCAATTTCATGGCATAACGGTTATCCAACTTCCCCTGAGCTCCTACTCTTACTTCAATGCCCTTATCTGCATGTCTGGGGTCTTCAAAATAGAGCCCCAGTTCATCTTTTTCATGCAATACTACGAACTTCACCTCGTCCCAATGGGGGGGTTCTAGTTCTTGCTCCATCGGGGATTTAGGAGCAAGAAATTTACTTTCATTTTTGGCACAAAAGATAGTCGAAGAGGGTGGCAAAAAAAAAATTTTCATGAAAGTAAGGCTTTAGGAATGCTTGACATTAATGTGATGGATCCACTGAAGCTGCTTACTCTCAAACTCAAATCTCAGTTTGAGGAATTTGACACCCGTACTCAGGTAGTGGTTGACTGGTCAAACCAAGCTTTTTTGCATCCACTGTACCCCCTCCCGATCAGACAGAACCTTATGACCGATGAGGTACTTTGGGAGCTCGAGGCCATGAAGGAACATATTACTGACAAGAAAATGCCAAAACCAGCATTAGACGGGAAGAAGTCTTGGCTGGTCATGCTTCTACAGTGCGAACTTACTGATTCAACAATTGTAGAGAGTACACTTTTTTTCCCACTTTTCCTTTTGGAATTTCTTCGTACTTACAATGATGTTGTCCTCTTTGCAGAGATGGGCTATAAATTAGCGGCTTTCTAAAAGATTCTCCTCCTCGGACAAGCCAAGAAAAGGGAGCAAAAGAAAAAAGCTCACAAAAGAAAAAATGGGCCATCTAGGCAGTGTTTGGTAACGCTGAAGACGAAGAAGATGAAGGTGGACTATTTCCTTCCTTCTCCCAAGGACCAGACTATACGTCTGGACCACGCAACTGAAGATGCTAATCCTCTGAGAAAGCCCACAATTTTATCCGTCCCCCTAACCCCCGATGCTGCCACGGATACCCACGAGACTTCAGTCGGGGAGGTTTTGGTCGAAGAGGCTGAAGAAAGCTGAAGACAAAAAAGGAAGGAGTTCCTTGTTGAAGTGCTCAATGTCAGTGACTCTGACAAGGATGACACCAAAATCCTACTAGCTTTGCCTCTTAGCCATTCATCTATGAAATCTTGTTTTTTTGGAATTTTAGACTTTCTAGATGAATGGCTAAGAAACGATGTCATAAAGGAATTTTGACGTAAATTTGTAGAGGATCGGGCTTAGACTGAATGGATGATGGACCACCTTCGGAAGAGGGTTGTTCGTGACTCATAGATCCCAAAGGACAAAGTGCCTAGGGAACCCTTCTAAACATTTACCAAAGACATGGACTTGTTTTTGGAAGATTTCTAGAAGATGGTCCTACAAATGGTGAAGGGGATCATGACAAATGCCACTTTTCAGACCCTAACGGTGGAGTGCCCAAACGAGGAGGTCTTTGCTACTCAGATTTCTAAGCACGCAACTTAGGTAAACCTTGGTTCCTTTGTACTTAGAAAAATTTTTGCGTTTTGTAAGCTCCCTATAACTCACATCATCTTTTTTCCTTGCAGTTGGTGGCCTACGGGGCCTATCTTCGGGCCTGGGCATCCAAGTAATCCTCCATCCAAAGTCAATCAAACCAGAACTTGGCCAAGGCCAAGGAGATGTTTGCAAGCTCGTGTGTGAAGTACGGCGAGCTTAACAAGATCGCCAAAAATGACTTGGCAAATCTTCACAAATAGGTGTTGGAAAGCCATGAAAGGCTCCTCGATGAGTGCTCCTCCAAGATAACTGGCCTTAGGGCAAAGGTGGTGCAGCTGAGCTCGAAGGGGGAGGTCCTTCAGCAGCAAAGAGAAGATGCCATAGTCAATTTCACTAAGGCACTTGAGATCAACGCTGAACTCTTTACTAAAATTGATTGGCTGAAGAAGTAGAAGAAAAAGAAGAAGAAGGTTGAGAAGGAGATGGAGGCAGTGAAAAAGGAAATTGAGCATCTAACGGCCGAGAAGGCCACGACAGAAGAGGTGGTGAAGTCCTCAATTCAAGATGGCTTCTGCCTCGCTCACATTAGATGCTCCTTCGGTATCCTGACCTCAACGTCTGCTTTCTCAAAGCTCCCAATATTCTAGAAGAACCTCATTGTGGTCGAAGATGGAATTCCTGTACCTCCCAGAGCTCCCTTGTCACACTTCACTTAGACCTCAGCCTGTGTACTTACAGTGCCACTCATTAAGCTACCATGAAAGTTATTAGACAAATGTACTTATAAGAGTTATGAGTAGACTTTAGTTTCAGTCAACTTTCAATTTTTTAGCTTAAGTCTTATTTTCTTATGTTTGAGACCTAGGAGGTGCCTTAGGAGGCTTACTAGGAAGTTTTGAGTACTTAACTTGCAAGACAAGGCAATGCCCATATATTACTTACAACACAAAGGCATGTACACTTTTTATGCATGGCAACCAAGAAGCCCATCATAGCTAGGTTAAAAACTTGTTTTTCATGTCAATGCACATTCGGCCTAATAAGAGTCACAAGAGGTTTAGCTCAATAGGACAAATCCATAAACACATAATCAAAGCATAACTTGGCATTCATCCATTCATAAAATATATACAAGTCCATGGTTGAACCGAGGCTATATACATACACAAAATAGCCTCCAAACTAGTACTAATCACTTGGAAACATACTAAGAGTACTCAATGTCCAAAATGGCCATAAGTTGATAGCCAAACGCTATCGCCTCGGTCTAGCCGAACTCCCTGCCACAAGAATGGCCAGAAGAACTGGCGCTACCCGAGAAAAGGTGTGATCATGCACCTCTGGAGATAGCCGAAGAGCTCCGAGCCCGGCACGCCAAGAAAACCCGAGGACACTACTCGGCCCCCCCAAGGTTGTGAACAGATCGCCTTCGGAAAAGCGGCACCAGACATAGCGAGCCGAACATGATATCCCCGAAGGCGGAACTCCCTGAAACTGGGAACCCCCGAACTGAGGGCTTGTTTCCCGAAGAGGCTCTGTCCGTACCAAAGGACGACCTCACCCAGGGACCTCGGGAGTACGGCAGGAGCATTTATGGAAGCATTTAAGGAAGCCTCTGACACATCCAATCACAGACGCCACAATCCGCCTCAAAAGGCGCTCTGCCACGCTGACGCCATCAAAATCACATCATGGCCCGTCTCAGCACATGGCTCAAGGCAACCTGCTACCAACTATCTGTCCCCTACGCCCAGAAATTCAGGAACATCCGACCGAACACGTGTCGTGATCTGAACGGGCTAGGCACTCCTATAAATACCAGGAATTAATACTTGGCAGGAGGCTGGTTGGCAAAAACACTGCTCCCACACTCTGAGAAAATTACCAGGCAAGACTCCTCAGCCCTTTGTGCTATTTTCTCTGCCTTTCTCTCAGCCACCACTGACTTGGGCGTCGGAGGCTCCCCCCCCGGAAAAACACTCCGGGGGCCTCCTAACCCTTTGTTTCTGAGCTTTCAGGCACTCTCCCTTTGGGCGATCCAATCCACCAGGCGTTCTTCCTCCCAGAAGTCTCTCCACCAGTCATCATGACTATAAACGATGAGGCCCCTGGCCATCATTTGGCGCCGTCTGTGGGAACCCGCTCTGAGATCGCCGTCGTTGAGACTCGGCGTTCTAAGGACAAGGGACTCCCAAGGTCCCCGTCCGCGCCTGAGATACAACCGGCTGCTGAGCAAACACTCCCAGGGACTTCTGCGCCTGAGGAAGACCGCCCTCTGGTAGTCACCATGAGCTTCTTGAGGGACTTTCAGCGTTCGGTCGTTGCTGAAATGACCCAGCAGATCGACCGAAGGTGGCCACAGCAAGCACGGGCCCAGAGACCCCCCTCAGTGACACGCCCTCGGGAGAGAAGCCCCAAGTCTACACATCGCAGTTCGGGGAGTGGAGACCCTCGCGAAGAATCATCCACAGAAGATATAGCCCTCGGGAAACGGCCTGTGGGACAAACCGGGTCCAAGCGACCGAGAGTCTCACAGCGAAGCAGTTCGTCGCCTGAGGCGAGGTCCTTGTCCCCTCAGCGCCGAACTCGCTCCCCGAAGAGGCGCCGACGATCTCCATTCCCTGAAGAAGGCCCTAGCGCCACAGTGCTTATGGAGAGGATACTAGCACGGCTGGACAGAGTGGAGAAACAAGTGGCCAGAAAACCCGTTTGGGCCAGACTCTCTGGAACATGCTGCGAAGATGACTCCCCATTCATTCAGGCCGTCGTTGAGGCAGCTATGCCAGGTAACTTCAGAGTACCTCGTCTGGAAATTTATGATGGCCTTACAGATCCACAGGCCCACTTGACGAAGTACAGACGTAGCATGATAATGCACGGTGCTGATGACGCTACCATGTGCAAATGCTTTGAAGTCACCCTCACAGGGCCAGCAACTGCGTGGTACAATTCATTGCCTCCAGGGACCATCACTGAGTTCCAGGAGTTGTCCACGGCCTTCACGCAGCAATTCATTGGGAGCAGGCCGACGGCGAAGATGCCTGTGCAGATGTTCGACATAGAGCAGAGAAACGGAGAGACCATCCGAGACTATGTCGAAAGGTTCAACAGGGAAGCCCTGAGTGTCCCAGACTTTCGGCCCGAAATCCGCATTCTTGCCATGACACGGGGCCTTCGGCGGGACTCACAGCTGTTCTACGAGTTCTCAAAGGACCCCCCGGACACCCTCGGAGAATTTTACCGAAGGGCTGAACAGCACATGACAGCCGAGGAGCTGAGATTGGCAGGGCCGAAGTCCGATCACCACCGCGCCGAAGGGTCCAACCAACAAGCTCGGCATCCGACGGAACAGGCAGGACGACCTCGGAGGATGCGGGGAAGGAAACCTCAGAGTTTCACGCCCCTGAGCACCACACGGACCAGCATCCTTATGGCGCTGGAAAGGCAAGGGACGCAGATTCGGCGGCCAAAGGCCATGACCGCCGATAACAAAAAGAATGGCAAGAAGTTCTGCCAGTTTCATCGCGACCACGGTCACGACACCGAAGACTGCTTCCAGCTGAGGAAGTACATAGAGTCGCTGATAAAACAAGGCCAACTTCGGAAGTACCTGCGGATGCCTTCCCCAAAGGGAAGAAAAGAGGAGGAAGGAAGGGCCGAAGACGAGGATTACGACTCCGACAGGCGGAGAAATAGAAGTCCAAAAAGGCGCCCTCCACCTCCTTCAGGGGTTATCCAAACCATCACCACGGGGCTCCCATCCTCGGAAAGAAAGCGGAAAGCCAGAGAAATTGCAGTCATGGAGTATCAAAGTCCATCAAAGAAGCTGGCTCGCAAAGATGGCTCCACCGTCGTCTTCCCCCACGACGATCCGCTGCTGATTATGGCGAGAATAGGGAACTGGGACGTCAAAAGAGTGTTGCTTGATGATGGCTCAAATGCTGACGTCCTATTCTCGCACCTGCTGCCGAGCTTGGGCATCTCCAGCAGCGAACTGAAGCCTGTCACCTCGCCCACTTTTGGGGTTGGACCATCCGAACTCCCCGTCCTCGGATGGATCGATCTCCCGCTGATGATGAAAGGGACTTCGGTAGACGGAGCAGCTGAGTTGTACGCCTCCACAATGGCGAGATTCATCGTCATGGACGTCCCGTCCTCGTACAACGCCATCCTTGGAAGGCAGACACAGGGGAACCTGCACATTCGCCCTGATGTGAAGTACTTGACTGTCACATTCGCCACCAAGGATGGAGATGCAGAGGTCTTCATAGACCAAGCCGAGGTAAGAAAGGTGTTTGTGAAAGCACGAAAAGCTCCGGCAAGCAACCTCGCGCAAACGATGGAGGCAAAGGCGCTAGAAAAAGGCAAAGAAGAAGATCTCGCCAAAGCAGAAACGGAAGCAGTAGAGCTTGTCCCAGGACAATCTACCCGAATAGGGAAGAGCTTGGCCGAAGGTGACAAGGAAAAACTTGTATCCTTTCTGCTGGAAAATAAAGATCTGTTTGCCTACTCGCCGAAAGATATGCCAGGAGTAAACCCTGGCATAATACAGCATAGCCTCAAAGTAAGCCCGGAAGCAAAACCTGTCCGGCAAAAGAAACGGAGCATCTCAGCCCACAAAAGCAACTTTGTCAAAACCGAAGTCCAGCGTCTCCTAGATGCTGAAGTTATCAGGGAGGTCAAGTACCCCGAATGGTTAAGCAACGTGGTCATTGCCACAAAAGAAGGTAGCAGCAAACTCCGGATGTGCATCGACTTCAGAAACTTGAACGATGCTTGCCCGAAAGACTCATACCCTCTGCCGCCAATAGATCAACTGGTAGATTCAACTGCTGAATATGGGCTCCTTAGTTTCCTAGACGCCTTCAGTGGCTACCATCAAATAAGGATGGACCCCGAAGATGAAGAGAAGACTGCCTTCATCACCGAGGGAGGAACATATTGCTATATCAGGATGCCCTTCGGGCTCAAAAATGCAGGAGCCACCTACCAGAGGCTGATGAACAAGGTCTTCAAAGACCAAATGGGGAGAAACATGGAGGTGTATGTTGATGATATGATAGTCAAGAGCAAGCTGCCTGGCTACCACGTTGCAGATTTAGAGGAAACCTTCCAAAAGCTTAGAGCCTTCGGGATCCGCCTTAATCCTAAGAAGTGCATCTTCGGGGTGACCTCGGGAAAATTCCTTGGGTACATGGTATCCAAAAGAGGCATCGATGCTAGCCCCGAGAAGATTAAGGCTCTGCTTGAGTTCCGAACTCCTGCCACAGTCAAAGACGTGCAGAGACTCACCGGAAGAATAACCTCTCTGAGCAGATTTATTTCCAGGTACGGAGATAGGTGTCGACCTTTCTTCAAAGTCCTCACAAAGGCAGCAAAAATGGAAGGCAACCTCGGAAGAAATGATCATCCTTGGGATGAAGATTGCCAAAAGGCCTGGGAAGAACTCAAAGTCTACCTGGCCAGCCTGCCGACTCTGCGACAACCTCGGGAGGGAGAGCCCCTCGTACTGTACCTCGCCGTCACAGAAAAAGCTGTGAGCTCGGTCCTCGTGAAAGAAGAAGGGCCAAAGCAATGGCCGGTCTACTATGTCAGCAAGTCCCTGCATGGCGCCGAAGTCAGGTACCCTTTGCTTCAAAAAGCTATATACGCCTTGGTGCTTGCAGGGAGAAGGCTGCGACCATACTTTCAGGCTCACCCCATCATCGTCCGAAGTAGTCTGCCGCTACGGGATGTCATGAAGAGAGTTGATCATTCGGGAAGGCTCTCCAAGTGGTGCATAGAGCTGGGCGAACACGAAATCACGTATGAGCCTCGGAAGGCCATAAAAGCTCAAGCACTGGCAGATTTTATCGCCGAAATACCCACCACTGAGGAGAGCCATTCAGACCCAAAAGAGGGTGAGCCAGAATGGACCTTGCACGTAGACGGAGCCTCGGGGTCCGAACACCAGGGAGCTGGAGTAATTATCAGGGGCCCCGAAGGCCTGGAGGTAATGAAGGCTATCAAGTTCAGCTTCAACGTCACCAACAATGTAGCTGAGTATGAAGCCCTCATAGCGGGATTACGCTTGGCCAGAAAGATTGGCGTGAGAAACTTAAAGGCTCACAGCGATTCCCAGCTGGTAGTTCGGCAGACGGCAGGAGATTATGGGGCGAAGGACCCAATCTTGGCAAAATACCACGAGCTGGTAGCAAAGCTCATCCAAGAGTTTGACGCCGTACGGATCGAAAATGTACCCCGGCGGAATAACACTGAGGCAGATTGCTTGGCGAAGTCGAAAACATACACCGAGGTGCTAGACCATCCGAGCATCTCAGTGCTGAGCATAGCGACCTCGGGAACAGGGTGGAAAGACCCAATAAAAAGATACCTCGCAGAGAATTTGCTCCCCGAAGACCCCGGCGATGCTGCAAGACTGCGAAGACGCTCCGGAAGATTCTTCCTGATTGGCGAAGAGTTATACCAACAGGGATATGCGAACCCGCTGCAAAGATGTGTGAATGAAGAGGATACTGAAATGGTCCTTGAAGAAGTTCACGAAGGCATGTGTGGTTCACACATTGGAACTGATGCCCTTGCAGCAGTGATACTCCGCCAAGGATACTTCTGGCCTACCCTGAGAAAGGACGCAAGACAGTTCGGCCAGAAATGAGGTAACTGCCAGAGACATGCAAAAATCCAGAGGACACCCTCGGAAATGGTAACTTCGGCAGACTATCCTTGGCCCTTCGCAGTCTGGGGTATAGACCTTATTGGGCCACTCCCCACAGCACCCGGAGGCGTGAAATTCTGCGTGGTAGCAGTGGACTATTTCTCAAAATGGGTGGAGGCAGAACCACTAGCAACTATCTCGGCAAAAGAAGTGCAGAAGTTCGTATGGAAGAACATTGTATGCAGATTTGGCATACCGAGGGTACTAGTAGCTGATAATGGATCCCAATTCATAGACAAAGGATTCCAGGAATTTATCAGCGACCTCGGAATAAAGATGCACTTCGCCCCAGTAGCTCACCCCCAAAGCAACGGGCAGGTGGAAGTATCGAACAGGACCATAAAAGATGGCCTGAAAAAGAGACTGGGAGAAGCAAAAGGGAAATGGCCAGGAGAACTCCAAAGCGTATTATGGAGCTACCGAACGACGCCCCGAAGAGCCACAGGGGAAACTCCCTTTTCACTAGTCTTCGGGACAGAGGCCATTATCCCAGTCGAGATAGTCAGACCATCAGTACGGGTGCAAGTATTTGATGAAGGTGGAAACGACCTCGGCCTCAGAACCAAGCTCGACCTCGTCGGCGAACACAGAGAAATAGCCGAGCTGAGAAGAAAAGCTTTCCAGCAAAGAGTGGCCGCGGCTATAAACTTACGAGCCAGGCCAAAAGAAATCAAGAAGGGAGACCTCGTTCTCCGAAAGGCTGACTTTGCACCCCGAAGGCCATCCCACGGAGTACTTCGCGCAAACTGGGAAGGACCTTATCTGGTTCTCGCCGAAGTACGAAAAGGCGTGTACAAACTTGGCGACGCCGAAGGCGTAGAATTGAAAAATACTTGGCACTCAGACGCCTTGAAAAAATTCTACGCCTAAGATTGAGCGGAGGAATTGTAAGTACAGAATGTCTTAAGGAAAGTTCTTAAGTATCCAGAAGAATTCTTGAGAAAAATGCTTCTTAAGATAAAGCGTAGATATGACTTTCCAAATTCCGCTTAAGCCATCGTGCTCGCCATGGGAAACAAAAGCGTACTCGCAGATATGACTTTCCGAAGTCCCTTGAGCCATCACGCTCGGGAAAGATGGAAAACAAAAATATCGCAGAAGTACTCGCCGTAGCCAGCGCAGAGATAATTTCCTGAGCTCCCTTGAGCGAACGTGCTCGGGAAAATGGGAAGTGAAAAATCTCGCGGAAGGTTTTCCGAACTCCCTTGAGCAAATATGCTCGGGACACCTGGAAAAACAAAAATTTGACTGAAGGTTTTCCGAAGTCCCTTGAGCAATCATGTTCGGGAAAAATTGGAAATGCAAAAGCCTGCAAAAAGACTTAGTCAAATTTTTTCAGACTTTCCAGAAAGTCTCTCGAGTAAAACGCACTCGGGACAAAGGAAGGTAAAAAAGTTTCTTTGATCGCAGGTTTTCCGAAGTCTCTTGAGCGAACGTGTTCGGGACAATGGAAATGAAGAAACTTGCAAGAAAAGACTTAGCCAAAAATATCTTCATTAAGAGCAAAGCTGCTTTACAGAAGAAGTGACCGAAGAAGGAGTACAAAGTGGAAGGGAAGGAAAAGGGGCCCTAAAAAATAGCCTAGGGGTTCGCGGCGTCCCGAGAGCCACTCGCTGGCCCGCCCTTTTCCACCACCTTTGGCACCGGCATTGAAGGAGGAAGTTTCAAATGCTCGACCTTGGACCATTCCCACCGAGGTCCCTCAGGAATGTTTAGAGCCTCCTGAAAAGAGAGGTCCAGATCTGGGAACCTCTGGAGAATCTGGTGACGAGCAAGGCAGAAGCCGTCCTGAAAGGCAACCTTCGCCATTTGATCAGACTCGTTCTTATCAAGCTCGAGGTCGTAAAGCTCGTCCTCCAGTTCAGCGACCTCCTCCTTCAGCGCCTTTATCTCCAGCGTCTCCCTGGACCCCTTCTTCAAAGACTCGACCTCAGCCCGGAGAGTGTTATTCTCACTCGTCAACGACACTATAAGGCTGTCAGAACCAGCCTTGTGCTTGAGAAGATCTTCGTTGGCGGTGAGCATCCCCTTTATTTGATCACCGAGGTCAGCAATCTTCTGGGAGGAATCCTTTTGAAGTTCTTCTTTTTCCTTCCGGAACTCCTCCCGAAGGGCAATCACTTCTTTCTCAGCAGCCTCTTTCAGCTGCTGGTTTTTGGCGGCCGACTCCGCGAGTGCGATCCTCGCCTCATTCATGGTCTGAGTGGCCGAAGTTCGGAAGGCAACCTCCCTGGCCACCCGAACTCGGAGAAAGCCGGCGTACCCCAGCAGCTGCAAAAAGATAAAACGCAAGGTCAGTAAGAGCCAAAAACTTAGGAAAAAATTGAAGGGAAAGAGCTGTGAAGGATATACCTGAGCAGCATGCTCGGTGATCTTTGCGGCGAGAGTGTTATCCCCCGGATGGGCCGCCGCTATAGCCTTGAAGGAGGCCTCAATAAGCACCCCCTTCGAAATTTCCTTCGCCATTTGAGGACAGTCCTCGGCGTACAAATTCATGTCCTCCGTGAACGTCCAGAAAGGCTCCTTTGGTATCTTCCCTTGCGGGATTTTGGCGTCCCGAAGAGCTCGCTTCCGAGCATGTTCGGCCGCCCAGTCAGGGGTAGTCAACTCCACTGCGTGGCAAGAATGAGAAGGAGATTAAAGACAAAGAAGGCAATCCAGAAAAAACAAAGGAAGTACACTTTGTTTGGAAACAAACCTGGTGGAACCTCGACAACAACGTCCTCGGAGTCCTCGGCCTCCTCGGTCGAAATGCCCTTGCCCTTCCGCCTGCACCGCTCCTCGGCAGAAGGTACTTCTACCACTACATCAAGGAGGGCCTGCGACGCAGTAGGACCTTGAGGAGGGACGTCGGTTGAAGGGACCTCGGAAACAGCAGTCTCAGGCGCCGGAATCTCGGCTGTCCCAGGCTCCTCGGCAGTCTCCTCGGGAATTTCTTCTAGAGGAACCTGAGCAGCTCTCATTGACAGCAACCTCGGCGTCCTCGTTTCCCTCCCTAATACTTTCCAAATGGGAAGAAACAGCCTTCTTCGCCCGTTTAGACGCCAGTAGACTTTCGCCTTCGGGAAGCCGCCTTCTTCGTCTGATCGCCCTTCTCCACTTGGCCGGTGAAAAGGGACTTGTAATAGGCGGCAGTCCCGTCGCCCATCTCTGAAAAAGGAGAGAAACATCAGCGTAAGTCCGAGGAAAAAAACAGCAAAGGAGTAGAAGATGACTCACTTTCGACAAGCGTTTCGAAAGAAATCTCCTCCTTAAGAAGCTTGACCAACCAGGAATCCTTCCCGGCGATGGCAGGAGCTGGCATCTTGAGGTCAGTCTTGTGCTCCTTTACCACCTTTAATTCCCGAAGGACCTCTTCGGTCATCAACTTCCAGTTGATTGGAAAAGGGTAAAGGGCGCGCGGAGCGACCTCGGGATCCCAGTCAGAGACAGCCCGAATGCGGGCGTCGAAATCCGCGAACACGGGAGCCAACTCTGGGGTCAGCAGCATCCTCGGATCAACAACGTCCACATCCAGTGTTCCCTGAGCCCATTTGGTCGGAACGTACGACCAGGCCTCGTCCATCTTCAGGAAGAAGAACTTCTGTTGCCACCCCCGCCAGTTGCCACCCCCGCCAGCTATCCTTAGTGGCGAAGGTGAACATGAATTTCTTGCTCCCGGATCCCCGAGGTAGCATGAAATAGAAGCCACCCTTCGGGACCACAGAGAGCTTGTAGTACTGCATAAAGATTATAAAATGGGGTTCTATCCCGAAGACGCCACACATGCAGAGGTAGGCGTTAAAATAGCAGAACGAGTTCGGAGGAAGCTGGTTCACAGCAATGCCATGAAATTTGCAGAACTCGCACACCATCTTCGGGGGAGGATACCGAAGACCGGCCTTCAGCTGGGCTCGGAAAATGGTAACCTCCTTACTATGGTTTCAAAAAGCATAATGGCTAGAACGAGGCAGCCTAGTAATGGCGTAAGAGGGAAAAAAGAATTTTTTCTTCCACCTCTCTAGGGGTGGTGTTTTACTTTGCAGGGGTGGTGCAACAAGGATGGGCTAAAAGAGGCTGCCAGCTCTCAGGAATGGGCATTTTCGACATGAAAACGAGTTTGAAAACGGAAGAAAACAGTTTCCAGAGAAAAACTCAAAAGAACAGAGGGATCAAAACACTCTGGAAAACAAAAACCCACCGAAAGATTTGCCAAAATCTGAGGACGCCGTCGTGAAAGTTGGCTGGAAAAAAGCTCTGATTAAGGTAGTTCCGCCACAGAAAGCAAGAAAATGCAAGAACAGGGGCAAAGCAGAGAAAAGAGCAGAAGAAAAAGCAAAGGGAACTTATGATGGAATGGGCTATTTATAAAGCCAGAGGTGGGTAACCGAAACATCGTCATAAGTACCCTTTGGAGGCGAACCGTCGCCGTAACTGCTCTCTGCACCTGAAAAGGCGTGCCCTCTGTAACCGACGTGACTCTCCTCCAATGGCAAAGCGCCATGTGTCAACCGCTGCGCAAAAATGGTGGACACGTCCTCCAAACGTCCCTTGAAAACTGGGACACGTCTTTTGACATCCCTGGAAAACTGGGACGCGCCGCTCAGACTGACACGCTTGGCCAAACAGACCTGCAGAAACAAAGAGCATGCCAACTCGAGGACGCCAAGAGACAGGCTATGGCCGAACAGCCCATGACCTTCGGGCAGGAGGTGTGTCTTCGGCACAGGCTCCGCCTCGAAGACACCAAAGAACAGGCCAAGGCCGAACAGCCCATACCTTCGGGCAAGAGGTACATCCTCGGAACAGGCTAAGCTTCCTAAGAAACTCCCAAGAGCAACCTCGGAAAGAGATGCAAAACCGAAGTCTTCACTTCGGCTTTCCAAAGGGGGGCATGTGATAGCCAAAGACTATCGCCTCTATCTGGCCGAACTCCCTGCCACAAGAATGGCCAGAAGAAACTGGCGCTACCCGAGAAAAGGTGAGATCATACACCTCGGGAGATAGCCGAAGAGCTCCGAGCCCGTCACGCCAGGAAACTTGAGGATACTACTAGCCCCCTGAGGTTGCAAACAGATCGCCTTCGGAAAAGAGGCACCAGCTATTGCGGGCCGAACATGATCTCCCCGAAGGCGGAACTCCCTGAAGCTGGGAACCCCCGAACTGGGTGCGTGTTTCCCGAAGAGGCATTGTCCGTACCAAAGGACGACCTCGCCCAGGGACCTCGGGAGTACGGCAGGAGCATTTAAGGAAGCATTTAAGGAAGCCTCTGACACGTCCTTTCACAGACGTCATAAGCCGCCTCAAAAGGCGCAAAAAAAAAAAAAAAAAAAAAAAAAAAAAAAAAAAAAAAAAAAAAAAAAAAAAAAAAAAAAAAAAAAAAAAAAAAAAAAAAAAAAAAAAAAAGAAAAAAAAAAAAAAAAAAAAAAAAAAAAAAAAAAAAAAAAAAAAAAAAAAAAAAAAAAAAAAAAAAAAAAAAAAAAAAAAAAAAAAAAAAAAAAAAAAAAAGAAAAAAAAAAAAAAAAAAAAAAAAAAAAAAAAAAAA
>SMDT01003261.1:27500-251748 GCA_005392925.1 Aquilaria sinensis
ACAGGCTACACACACAATCACTCAAGCTCTAAGCCTTTTCCTGAAACATATACAATAAGGGGCATGAGTTTATAAACTTAGTAAGGTTCACTATAGCTCAATGAGCTAATTAGTTAAGCCCGAAAGCTTAACCTCCACAAAGCCTTACTTAACCTACAAGAAAGACAAGAAAACACAAAAAATAGAACCATAATTGCATATACACATGATATCTGAGACATATATACATAATAACAACATCTAGAAGGGGTTAGCATGCACATCCAAGCAAACAAGCACACAACACAGACACCACAACACAATGCCCTTCTCGGCCGAAACCACTAGCAAGTACACACACATAGTTTGCACTCCAAGCTTTGCCAATCCAACTCTATTCCATTAAAGCTCCAAGTTCAAAGATAAGTTAGCCTACTTACCTTAAACCTTAGTACTTGCCATTATTGACTAGCTAGCCAAAAACTCACATAAGCCCGAAGGTTCCAATATGCCCCATCTAGCAATCTAAGATCATATAGCTCAATAAGGCTATCACTTAGAAGCCATTAATATACTTGAACATGGAATCATTACCAAAATCAAGTAGAATTTCATGAAACCTTACCAATCACAAGCTTGAGCTCTCGGTTAACACTTGAACCTTCAAAACCAAGCTTGGTAACTTAAGTGCAAGGTCACCTAGTGCCAAAACCACCAAATGTTAGCCTGATTCTTCACTTCAAGCCTTAATCACCAAGAAATTGGCATGGATCCGGCACTTCAACACCAAGAACACGAAGAACACCAAGCCAAGAACTCAGTCAAGCTTAACTTGGTACCTTGACCGAAAATCATGTCATTAGTTTGAGTGGAAGCATGCATTTCCAGTAATAGACCATGTGGCGCACAAATTGGGCATAATGCCCTTCTCGGTTGCACCATTTCTTTGCATGGTGCCCCATAATCTAACCTTAAGATAAGTGTAAGTTTAAGAACCCAAAAGGACATTCAATTTAGCCCTTAATCTTTGTTTTCCACCATTAGCACTTAAGCCATTTCTCATGTGCAATTTGGACCCGATAGTTCTTGGTTGCACATATACACCACTATGCACAATTTCATTTGAGTCCCTCATGTCTTTAATGTATTTTTCTTACATTTTTGGCCTGGGCCAAGCACTATGGTATGGTCTTAATTGCTTGTCTTAGGTTCTCCTAGGGTGCTCACCAAGTTTCATCAAACATTCTTACTTACATGCATACATACATTTCTAGGTTTCATTAGTACAAACCATGCATGCATTACGTAGCCCATTACACTTTGTGCCTTAGGAAGCTTACCTAAGCCCACTATGTACCACTAAGGAATATGCCATGTACTACTCTAGGTCTTTACACTAGCAAAATATGTACATGCATTTACGAGTTCAAAATTTTGCATCCTAGGGACCACGTGGCCAAAATTACATGTACCAAAAGTTTGGCTACTTAAGTAGCATGCTCGTTACACAATATGGGCTCAAACAGTTTCAATGCCCACTGTTACGTTAACTTTTATTTTTATTTCACATCTAGGCATTATTTGTTTTATAATCCTTCTACACTTTACCAACAATAGGATAGATCAAAAAGCAGCTAACCCCACAGCATCCATCCAAGCCTACAATTCAATTCATAACCATTAGTCCATAACGTGAACCTTTCAATCTTGCTTTCATAAGCCAACAAATCTGAGCCATACCTCCTTATACATATAGCTCTAAAAAGGTTCCTTAGCCTTTATTCCTCCACTTCTTTACCTAAAATGGGCAAAAATAAGGCATATGAACATAAGTCCTCAGTCAGAGTTCAGTAAGGCACCTAGTGCCTACAATGTTCACAACGTTGTCATATACATAAACCCCTAATTTCTCCCTCAAACACCTATAACCAAAGACAAAGAAGACACAAAAGAAGCATAGAACAGTATAACATAAGATAAATATGCACATAATAAGGGGATTAGCATATGCATCCAACACAAAAGCATGCAAAGTATACACACCACATAAATGGTTTTCACTTAGAACTTAGCAAGCATTTCTTTCATTCAATTAAGCATATGATCACTTTGTTTATAGTCAATTTAACATAAAGCTCTAGGTAGGTGAACAAGTTCATCCATACTTGACTAAGAACCTTAACGATAGTCGAATGGTTATTGCCCATATGACCTTCGGACAAATGGACCTAACACCACCCTCAAAATAAGGATCAACACGACCCTCGGATGCCAACACAGTTGACTTGGGAAAAGGGTGAACCACCTCCCTCGTGTATCAACCTAACTAACCTTAGAAACAGGAGTCTACCACCTTTTGTAAGAAAGATGCCTCCTAAACATTATTTACGCCTTCAACAGGCTTCCCCCAACCACCTTCAAAGAAGATGCTACTTTCGGAGGGGTTCCCAAGTCTCTAAGCAGTGTTGAGGGAAGACAAAAAACGTATAGATAAGATGACCACTAATAAGGAACCTCTGCATGCCCTTAAACTCTGGCCTAGGTGCAACCTCCTAAGAACAACTAAGTACACCTCTCCCTGAGGTACGAAATAAATGTGAACAGATCTAGTCGACCACATGTCCTAATCTACTTGACTAGGAAAAATGACCTTCTCGCTAGAGCCTCCTAAAAATACTTGGGAGGCTCCCAGGTAATACAACACAAGAGAGACTTCTCTTCTATTGATTACTATGTACAATCTCTTAGTCACATACAAACTTGGGTGTTAGGAGTCCCTTACCAGAAAAAACTCTCTAACCCATGTCCTTCCAATGGTGCAGATTTCACTCAGACAAAGCATCTCTGAGGGACTAACATGTCCAACATCAAAGATGTGCTAGAGCATCACTTGGTGCCATCTATGGGAACTTATTCCTAACTCACCATCATAGAGACTTGGTGTTCCATGGACAAGGGTATTTTGAAGTCCTAGTCCATGCCTGAGCCTCCGGCAGTAAGTGATCAAGCACCCTCAGAGCCTTCCCTACTAAAGGATGAAAGTCCTCTAATAGTTATTATTGGTTTTCTGCATGATTCCCAACACTCCAAAGTGCCCAAAATGGCAAAGTAGCTAGACCAAAGTTTGTCGCATGCACGTTCACATGAAAGGACCCCTCCTAGAAGCTCATCCAGAGAGAATGTGCTAGTCATCTTGTCGGAGCTCGCCTAATAGGAGCCTCCGTGATGAGTATTCAATGGAGAACCCACTATCACATGGACATTTTGTTGCGAGATCCAAATCAAAAGAGCCAAGAACTTCATGGTGCTGGAGTCCTACTCCCCATGAGAAGTCCTTGTCTCTTCGTCGTCGGAGTTAATTGCATAAGAGAAGGCATCACACCCCCTGCCACATCATTCCAGGCAACGGGGAGAAGATAGCCCTATGGTCCTGATTGAAAGGATCTTAAAAAGGCTGGACAAGGTGGAGAAATAGGTCTCTTAGAAGCCCATATCGGAGACCTTCACCAAAGATGAGTTCCCCTTCATCCGAGCGATAGTGGAAGTGCCAATGCCTCATGACTTCTAGGTACCTCGCCTAGAGACCTACAACTTGTGAAGTGACTCCTAAGCTCACCTAACCAAGTATGTGATGAGTATGGTGCTCCACGTAGCTGATGATGCCACCTTCTGCAAGTGTTTCAAAGTAACATTTTCGAGACTAGCTATGGTGTGGTACAACTCTTTGGTGCCCGAAAAAATTGCAGGGTTCCAAGGGTTGTCTACAGCTTTTATGCAATAGTTCATCAGGAGTAGACCAACGGTGAAGATGTCGGTAAAAATGTTTGACATACCTCAAAAGAATGGGGAGACCATTCAGGACTACGTTAAAAGGTTCAACCGGGAATCTCTCAGTGTTTCAGACTTTTTCCCTGAACTTGGGATTATCGCTATGATCTGAGGGCTGACGAGGGATTCATAGGTCTTCTACGAGTTCTTGAAGGATCGCCTGGACACCCTCGATAAATTCTACAAATGGGTAAAACAACACATGACAACTAAGGAACTGAGAATGGGAGGGCCAAAGGCTAATAACCATCAATTTGAAGGTCAGAGTTACCAACCCCAGTAGCATACTGCAGGAAGAGGCAGATCTTAGAATGCTAGGGGGAAAAGGCCAACGACGTTCAGCCCGCTAATTACTGTAAAGATAAATATTTTGATGGCCTTCGAAAGGCAAGGAGTGTCAATTCAACATCTGAAGGCTATGACCTTGGACAACAAGAAAAACTTGAAGAAATATTGCCAATTTCACCGAGATCATAGGCACAGTACCGAGGATTGCATCCAACTAAGGAAGTACATTAAGTCTTTAGTCAAACAAGGGCAACTTTAGCACTACTTATGAATGTCATCACCCAACACCTGGGAAAAAGGAAATGATGAAAATAAGGAAGAAGATGAGTAGTATGATTCCGATAGATGTTTCACTAACCGAATCTCGAGGAAACACCCCTACCCTCGCTCAAGGTGTTCCAGACCATAATCACTGGGTTACCTTCGGCTAAGAGGAAAAAGAAGATGAGGGAGGTTGTGAAAATGAAGTTTGACAACCTGGAGAACAAATTCACCAGAAGTGATGGGTCATGGTCGATCGTTGAAATGGCCAAAAATAATTCTGGTCTCACTAATAACTCAGAATAAATAAATTTGTAATATAATAGTGAAAATCACGTTGAATCCCAAGGGAAATTTCTTAACTGAAAGCTTCCTGTCAGAAAACTAAAATAAAAGGTTAGGGGGTTTTTCTCGAATTTAAAGTTGAAATAAATTAACTATAGAATTAAAATGAAATTAACAAAAATTAAAAATGCTCAGTTCAAGGTTGATTATCCATTCCAGTCACGCAGTTGATCATCAAAGAAAAGTACTTCTATAATCCAAGCAAATAAACATGACTCTTTTCAAAGCTAAAAAGAACCCAAAGATTCAGCAGTAAAACTAACCAGAAAAAACTTTAGATTAATTTCTTAATTTCGAGTAAGCAGATACTGAAAACCAATTCCTAATAAACCCAAAATTAGCATTAAGAACAATGAAGAAAAGCTTATTCTAGGAAATAATCCAAAAGCTTAAACAATTTAACCTGTCTTACTTCTCTGTATGAATTAACCAGAAATTAAAGTAATTCCAGTCAATTCATTCACTTCTAAAGTGAATTCTTAACCTAAGCGGTTGAAAGAAAATCAAGCAGAATTACAATCTCAAAACTAATCCAGCAAGCAATAACAGGAAAATTAACTGCAATAAATTTGAATAACAAACAAGTAAATACTTGAAATTAAAGAAAGTTTCAACAAAAAAAATCAATTCTCACAACAGGTATTGGTGATGGAAATCATCCCTAGAACTGAACCAGAAAAATTACTCAGCATGTTTGCAATAGAAAGCAAAAGAAATAAAAAGTGTAAAAACCTCAAAAATTGCTCCCCAGTGCGTTCTCTCCTAGCTCCTTTTATTGCCACAAAATTCTCTCTCCTGAGAACAAAGCGCACTAAAAAATAGGTTTTGGACTGATCAAATACCTCCATGTTGCATTGAAATCGGGCTTTCCTATGATTGGCAAAGAAGCCCACAAAAAATTTGCCTACACTACTCGTTGCCTCTCACCAACATTTCACCAAACAGCTCCCGTGCACCATACATTTTGGGGAGCTCGTGATGCCGTTTTCTTGCTCAGCTTCCAAAATTTGTCCGTTTGCAACAATGACTCTCTATCCTTACTAATTCACTTAATATCATAAGAGAATGCCTCTTAATTTTCACTAGCCAAGTAGAACAATGAACGTGCCAATTGCCTTTGTAAGATGGTTTGCCAATCTGACCTGCAAATCAAATACGGACCAACAAATTGCTGGTTTTATTTTGACTGGAAGCAGGAAATTGGCATGAGAAAATTAAAAGAATTGAGATAACAGCCACACTAGGGAAGCTCCATGCATGGAAAAGAAACTAGTGCTTAAGAAGCAAAATAGAATTTTGTCTACTTCCTTGGTCCAAAACGGCAATGTCTCCAAGCTCTAAAATAAAATTAAATAAGTGGGCTAATTACCCCTCCAGCCATTAAGAGTTGATGCCAAAAAAAAAAGAAACACTTTATTCCTTCTAGTCCAAAAAATCCATTTGTGCCTTTAATCCCTTCAAAACACAAAATATCATCATTAATAGCCCTATCAACTTAATAAATTGGAACAAAAGCTAAGGTAATTATTGTAAAAATATATGTAAATTATGAACTCATCAAAATCCACCACACTTAGCTTTTGCTTGTCCTTGACTAAAACTCAAAATAGAAACATACTTTTGAGCTATATAGAGTAAGATAATTTCACATCCAAGGGTCTTGAAAAACTTGACAAGAGGAATTTAGCACGCAATCTACTCAGCAATAGTAACTTAAAACTACGTAAGTCCTTGAAAACAATTTCTTCTCAAGCTAGTAACAATCACCATTGAAAATTTGAGAACAACATCAAAATTTTGCATGAAGTAAAGATAACAAATCAAGTAGATAAGAACTCAAAAATCACAACCCATTTTACCATAAACCCATGGAAAATAAGAAATCAGTTAAGAATTTACTATTTTTTTCTTTCTTTTTTTATTTTACTTGGTTTTTTTTTTCATTTTGTCTTTTCTTGTGTTCCTCCATTTTGCAAGTGTATAATAGGGGCTCTACCATACCCAAGCTACTAACTCAACGCAACTC
Organism: Aquilaria sinensis; assembly: GCA_005392925.1. Taxonomy (NCBI): domain Eukaryota; kingdom Viridiplantae; phylum Streptophyta; class Magnoliopsida; order Malvales; family Thymelaeaceae; genus Aquilaria; species Aquilaria sinensis. The sequence continues at coordinate 34,228 of SMDT01003261.1, forward strand.
CAAATTGGTCTTTGACCATAGTCATGTTCCTAGTACCTTTTTTAGCAGTGATCAACACTTGTCTTAGGAGAAAACCCCAACCTACTTCAATACCTAGAACAACGAAGTAGCAAATTTTTTTTTCAACAGAATGCAACAATTCTAACAATTTTTATTTTTTTTCTCAACTGATTCAAATCATCCATCAACTGAACAAACCACATATTCAACTTAACAAGCTCATAATCTCACAAGGGTTAAATGAATGTACTAAATACACAAATTTGATGAGAAATTAGCTTTTCAAGATAGCAATCAACTAGCGTGATAAAAATTTGCAACAACAATTTAAAAATAAAATTTGAGAGTTGCATAAAGACAACTAAATTACTAACTCAACACTCAAGCTAAGCATTCAAGAACCAAAAAGGTGAAATCATCTAACAATTTTGATCGATGCTCAAAAGTATGAATAAAAAAAATTAGTTCAAAAATTTTGAAAACAGAAAATTATGGCTCACGCTACCTACTCCCCCACACTTAAATCAAACGTTGTCCTCAATGTTCACAATAAAAGCACAGATGTGGAAAAGAAAAGGTACCACCCTAAAAGGTGATTTCACAATGATTCGCAGCCTAGAATTTGACTTTAGCTTACTGCCCCATATGGTTTGGTTCACCTTTAGCTTGAAAGAGATATTGCCTGACCAAGAAAATCAATTATGAGAATAAAAAATCAGAAAAATAAAAGTTCGACAACAAAATAAAAACAAAAGAAAGAAAAAAGAAAAAAAATCCTAATTGTTCGTGTCACAAAGTGACGCTTGGGTTGCCTACCAAACGCGCCTTTCTTTATTGTCTTTGGCTAGAAAGTTCTTTCTTGCATCAACCTGACTCATAGATAGGAGCAGCCAAGTGAATCTCCTCCATATAAGGGACAACAATATTTTCAAGAAAAGGTTTTAGCCTGTGACTATTCACCTTAAAAACTTTGTTAGTCTCCATACTTTCAATTTCAATAGCAGCATAAGGAAAAGTATTCACTACAACAAATGGACCAATCCATCTAGATTTCAACTTTCTTGGCATGAGCTTCAACCTTGAATTAAAAAGCAATACCTTTTGACCTTTAAAAAATTGTTTACAATTCAGCCGCTTGTCATGAAGGTACTTTGTGCGCTCCTTATACATGCTAGCATTGTCATACACTTCCAACTTGATTTCTTCCAGCTCTTGAAGTTGCAACTTTCTTTCCTTTCCAGCTTCTTTCAAGTCTAAGTTACACTACTTAACTTCCCAAAAAGCACGATGTTCAATATCTATAGGTAAATGACACAACTTACAAAAAACTAAACAATATGATGACATCCCAATCGGTGTTTTATATGCTATCCAGAAAGCCCATAGTCCATCCTCCAAGTGCTGGCTCTAGTCTTTCCTATTAGGATTGATTGTTTTCTCCAAGATGCTCTTTATCTCTCGATTTGAAACTTCAAGTTGGTCATTGGTTTGCGGGTGGTAAGTAGTAGCTACTCAATGGTGCACCCTATATTTCCTCATTAATGCTCCAAGAGTTCATTTATAAAAGTGTGTATCCTGATCACTAATAATTGCTCTAAGAATCCCAAACCTACTGAAAATGTTAGACTTGAGAAATCCTACAACAACTTTACAATCGTTAGTACGGGTAGCCTTCGCTTCTACCCTTTTTGAAACGTAATGCACAACAACCAATATGTAAACAAATCCAAAAGAGTTGGGAAAAGGTCCCAGAAAATCCATTCCCCGTATGTCCAAAAGCTCATAGTATAACATAGGGGTTTGGGGCATCTCATTTCGATGGCATAAATTTTCAACCCTTTGACATTTCTCACAAGTCTTGCAAAATTGATAAAAATCCTTAAACAATGTTTCCCAATAAACCCCGCTGTCCAAAATTTTCCTAGCTTTCCTTTTAGGGCCAAAATGTCCTCCACAAACATAACTATGACAATAAGCAAGAATGGAATGAATTTCATTATCAGACACACACCTATGAATAATATGATCAGAACCGATTTACCAAAGATATGGTTCATCCCATATTTAATACTTAGTCATTTTTAATTTTACTCCTCCTTGCTTTGTTTAGGTCTTTCAATAAAATTCCAGCCACTAGGAAATTAACAATATCAGCAAACCAAGGCGCCTTCCCTTGCACCTGTAGTAGCTGCTCATCGGGAAATAATTCTAAAATTGGCAAAGCCTCTTCGTCACGCACCAGTCGGTTCAAGTGGTCAGCCACAGAATTATCAGCTCCTCTCTTGTCCTTGATCTCCAAGTCAAACTCTTGCAATAACAGAACCTAGCGTATAAGTCTCAGCTTAGATTCCTTCTTTGCCTGTAAGTACTTGAGGGCTGCATGATCAAAAAAAATAATTACTTTAGACCCCAGTAAATATGATTGAAATTTATCTAAAGCAAAAAAATAGCTAAAAGCTCATTTTCTATGGTCGAATAGTTGCATTGTGCAGAATTCAGTATCCTTGATGCGTAGTAAATGACATAGTTGTTCCTCCTAATTCTTTGGCCAAGTACAGCTCTTACAGCATATATATTGGCATCACACATGATCTCAAAAGGAATATCCCAATTAGGGGGCTGTATAATTGGTGCAAATGTGAACAACCCCTTCAATTTTTCAAAGGCAGCTTTGCAGTTCTTGCCAAAGTTGAAAGACACGTCCTCTTGTAACAACCTGGTTAAAGGTTGTGCAATTTTTGAGAAATCCTTTATAAAACGCTTTTAAACACCTGCATGGCCAAGAAAACTACGAACCTTTTGCTCATTAGTAAGGTAAGGTAAATTCATAATTAAATCGACCTTGGCCTTGTCAACTTCAATACCCTTAATGGAGACTACATGACCCGAAACTATTCCCAATTGAACCATAAAATGACATTTTTCATAATTCAGGACCAAGTTTATGTCAATGTAGTGTTTCAAAACCAGAACCAATTTATCCGGACATTGATCAAAAGAATTACCATAAACAGTAAGTCATCCATGAAGATCTCAATGCAATTTTGTAGCAAGTAAAAAAAAATACTCATCATGCATCTTTGAAATATTCTAGGGGCATTACACAATCCAAAGGGCATTCTACGATAAGCAAAAGTTTCATATGCACAGGTAAAGGTTGTTTTCTCTTAGTCCTCAAGAGCTACAGCTATTTGGTAGTATGCAAAGAATCCATCTAAGAAACAGAAGAAAGACTTACCTGTAAACCTTTCAAGCATCTCATCGATAAACGGAAGTGGGAAGTGATCCTTCCTTGTAGCTAAGTTCAACCTCCTAAAATCAATACACATTCTCCACCCATTTTGTACTTTCATAGGGATAAGCTCATTTTGTGCATTAGGAACAAGAGTTAGACCAGTTTTCTTTAGGAACAATATGTACTGGGCTAACCCACTAACTGTCGGAGATGGGGTATATGATCCCTTGGTCTAAAAGTTTTAGAATCTCCTTTAAAACAACCTTCTTCATTGCTAGGTTTAGTTTCTGCTATGGCTCTCTTATCGGTTGAGCATCCTTTTCAACAAGAATACAATGTATACAAATTGAAGGACTGATTCCCTAAATGTTTGCCAGCGTCTTGTGTTCCTTCAATACTCGCAATAGCTTCTCTTCCTCATCTCTGGTCAAATCACTTGTGATAATCATTGCTAAAGTCTTAGCCTCTCCCAAGTAGGTATACTTCAGGTTCTCAGGCAAAGACTTTAACTCCAACTTTGGCGCCTGTTCAACAGAGGGCAAAACTCTTTCATAAGTACTCGGTAGTTGCAGAAACGGATCAACTAACCTGTTGGGCAACATTGGCGGTGACTATAGTGACATAATTGCCTCCTTCAAGTCATCACTAATTTCCAATTGTGCATCCCTCTCAGTTTTGCTGTTCGTCAACACAAAATACAACTCATCTCCTACAAAATGCAACTCAAAACTCTCTTGGTTAATCGAGTCAATAATATCCACAAGACAAAGAGATCCAGAATTTTTTGGGTATTTCATAGCTTTAAAAATATTGAAACTTACTATCTCCCCATCAAATTCAAAAGATAAAGCCCCTTCCTGCACATCAATTTTAGTCCTAGCTATTTTCATAAATGGTCTACCTAGCAAAATGTGAGCTAAATTCGAAGCAAACTTATCATCGATATCAATAATATAGAAGTCAGTAAGAAAAATTAGCTCATTTACTAAAACTAGAACATCTTCAACTACCCCTTCAGGATATAAATTAGACATATCAGTTAGTTGAATGACTACTCTTGTGCTTTTCAAAGGTCTTAAGTTCAAATCCTTGTAAACTGACAGGGGTAAAACATTAATCGATGCTCCTAGATCTAACATAGCTTTTCCCAACTTGAAATTACCAATTACACATGGTATAGTAAACATACCAGGGTCCTTACACTTTTGGGGCAACTTCCTTTGGATTACTGTTGACACATTCTCCCCAACTTTAATTGTCTCATCAGCTTGCAGCTTCTTTTTTTTTGGTGCACGGCTCCTTAAGAAATTTGGCATACCGATGCACTTGCTTGATTGCATCTAGCAGGGGTATGTTGATTTTGACCTTTCTAAAAGTCTCAAGAATTTCCTGCTCGGTCTCTCCTTTCTTTGATTTGGCCAACCTGCCAGGAAAAGGTGGTGGGATCAGAATTTTTTATTTTGGAAAAAATTGGCTTGTTACTTACCTCTTCGGTTGGTGCATCAGAAGTTGCTGGTTTCAAGCCATCTTTTTCCTTTTCAGGTGCTGTCATCGTTGATGTGGTAGTTTGTACTTCTTTGCCACTTTTAAGGGTTATGGAATTGTGTGCTCTTTCGGGTTGATTTCAGCTTGCGATGGCAGCCTCCCTTTTTCAGCTTTTTGTTCAATGGGGCTGCCAACTGTAAAATTTGGTTCCTAGACTCTTTCATGCTAGCCCTTGTTTCCTGCTAAAACATTTGAGTGTTAGTGGCTAAAGCTTTCACAATATCTTGTAAAGCCATACCTGAACTAGGTGCTTGGTTCTATGGTGGAGATGCTGGTTGTTCTAACTGGCAGATGGGTACAGCTGTTGACTACTTGGCTGCCCATATCTCAAATTTCGGGTGGTACCTCCAACCAGGGTTGTATTGATTGGCATATGTATTATACCTTCTTGGTTGTTTAACAAATCAACTTACTACATTCACTTGAGGTGTTGTATCCTCTTACAATTGTGGGCACAAGTTAGTAAGGTGTCCTTGAGTAGGGCAAATGCCACAAACTCTAGAATTTTGAACCTATCCCAGAGCCACTTGTCTAACAAGAAAGGTTAGTTTAGAAAGTTGAGCTTCAAGACCAGATGTTCCTACCTTATTTACCTTCTTCGATGCATGGTCTACCCTTGTCCCAAACTATTGGGAGTTGGCTGCCATTTTAGAAATCAAATTCTTTGCTTCTTCGGGTGTCTTTTCTACAGGTGCTCCTCCACTTGCAGCATCCAACATACTCTGATCCATGAGCATCAACCCTTCATAGAAGTACTACAGCAACAGTTTGCACAAAGCTGGTTAAATCTCTCCCATTACTCGTAGAGACTTTCTCCATTGTACTGTTGAATCCTGCTGACTTTCTTTCAAATTGTTCCAGCTTTTGATTCTGGAAAAAAATTCTCTAGAAATTTTGTTTTCAGATCATTCTAGATTCCGATTAAACTGGAGGGAAGATAGTACAGCCAATCCTTCGCCTTGTCCGCCAAAGAAAATGGTAACGCTCTCAGCTTAATATGTTCTTCTGTAACTCTTGGAGGTTTCATCATCAAGCAAACTACATGAAATTCCTTCAAGTGTTTGTGGGGATCTTCACCTGCAAAACCACAAAAAGTAGGCAATAAGTGAATTAATCCAAATTTTAATTCAAATGCTACGTCAATATCAGGAAAATCAATGCACAGGGAGTTGCCAACCCCCTTAGTGTTCTTTGTGCTATCGCCTATACAGTAATAAATGTTTCTTCTTTGTTTTCTAAGTTGCTGTTCGCAGATGTTGAAGCTGTAAAGTTGACCGCTTACCTATTCACTTTCCTATCTGCTTTTGTTGCCTTCTTTATCTCTGGATCAAACACTAATTCACTTGTATGAAAAGATCTTGGCATAAGTCAATTTACTGACAAAGAAAGAAAGGAAACAAAATAAATAAATAAAAAGGAAACTTTAACAGAAAAAGAAATCTCCCCGTCAATGGCGCCAAATTTTTGCTTAGTCATCGAAACCGCAAAAAATCCACCATGTTCACCTACATAACAATCAAGGGAATTTTAAAGTTACTGCATTAGTAAGCTAAGGCTTACTAGGAGTAAGTTAGGGGCTAGAACTCACTACGCACGGAGTGACGCCTATGAAAGGAGTAGGAAGAGGGGGGTCACAGAGGACTCAAATGTAGCACATATGTTAGACCCTTAAACTGCAAGTGCATGCAATAGATTTCATATATCATAAATATGTGTGTCCTCAGTATTTTTCTAACAGGTTGAAGGATCCCTTTCTAAGAATTGTTGATTCTCACTTCCTTAGTCTTTGTTGTGCAGATATGTTATGCAAGGCGAGCAACCATTAAGGGTTGTTGAGCTAGGCTCCCGAGTAGGTATATAGTTTATTTGAATCTTTATGATTCTAGTTTGTGGTTTACTTGTTGGTTATGTTATGGTACTAACTACAGTTGTTTTTTGGCAGACTTAGGCTGGTGAAGCACAAGAGAGGGCTTTTGAGGCTTACCACTAGGAGTTTACTCTAAGGTGGAAGCTTAGTTATGGATCTCAGTAGAGTTGTTCAGTGTATAATTTTCATACACCAGTTTGCCTCCTATGGTCATGTATGAGTAGTGTACTCTAGATTCACTCTTATGTGTGAGCATAATTTGTTTTTGCTTGCATGGTCACATATGGTTGATTATGTGTAGTTAACCACATAAATGCTTTGTATGCTTGGACATTTTTTATGTTCGGTTTTAATGAAATGCCATGGTAATGTTTTATGGTCTTATTACCTATTTAATTATTCAAGCCAAAGCATTTACCCATGCATGACTACATAGTAGGCTAATTAATTAGAAACATGAAGTTTTTAACTAGTGTGCACGCAATCAATTAGCCAATTCTGACTAGTGTGGGACAAATTCCCATAAACTTCCTGGTCAGGGGAATAAGGGGCTGTGTCAGTTTTGGTATTAAAGCTTGACCATGGTCATTGGTGGCTAGGAACTGAGATCTAGTGGATTGTCCTTGTGCTAGGGTAGTTAGTACTGACCAACATCTGTGAGTTGTCATCTGGCTTTGGCTGCAAGTTGCTATGGTGAAACTGGGTCAGGTTTGCTTATAGATGTTAAGGTCCAGGAATGGATCCTAGCAGTCTAGTGTGGCAATGTTAAGGTAGCTGGTTTGGCTTGCTCCAGGGTAAGGCAACACCTTGGTGTAAGTAGTTGGGATAGGACCACCATCCTAGGAAGTTATTTTGGACCTTAATCACAAGGTAGGCTATATAGGAGGATATGGAATCTTCCAAGCTAGGGAGTACCATTGGGCTAGGTGGATTGCTCCAGAAGTTCTAGAACTTGAACCCAGCAACTTGAATGGGTTAGGCAACACTAAAAGAGAGCTGAGGATGCACTGACGTATGGAATAAATGGTTGGTCATGTAGGCTACAATGCAACAATAGTAGCACTATCATATTCTTTTGTCAAGAGTAGGAGCTTGAGGCCAAGTTCCCCAAGGTCTTGAGCTAGCATACGAAGGTGATTAACAATTGTCGAGGTAGGTGCTAGAAATGGTGTAGGATGCATCAGCTCTTGAAAGAGAGTTGGACAAGATGAAGACACAAGATTATGAGGTAGAGGTTGGCTCATCCAACCTAGTAAGAGCATGGGCAACATGCCCATAGTACGAAAGTTAACTTGAGACTGAGGAAGAAGAATGGATTATGAAGAATAGGGGCTGATGCCCAAGGTGTAAGGAGCACATGGTTTTAAGTCTTACACCTAGGAAACAGTTACCAATGGTCCAAGCGGTCATTGTACTAGTCTCACATTTAGGCTTGGTTAAGTTAAGACCAGCCTAATAAGTTTGTCCCCAATAGCTGTTGCCATAGGGGGTTGACCTAGTGCACCATATTAGTAGTTCAGGTTTCACTTTGATTGAAGTAGGTAGCCATTAGCCAGGTGTGACTGGTAGACGTAGTGAACTTACGGGTAGTGTGTGGCTAGTGTGAGGTAAGTCTTTAACCTTTTACTAGTAGTCTAGTTCCTTTGTTGGAGTTCTGGCATCAGGTTACTGGCATAGTTTTATTTTGGCTTGTTGGGTAGTAGTTTTGAGTAGGGTTAAAGGCTAACCCAAGTGCATTAAGAACCTAATGATGCACCAAGTATTCGGTTAATTCCTGGCACTCCGGGACTCACTTGCTAGTGCATGAAACCTTGTAAGTAAAAGCCCAAATGGCTTAGATTGGAAACATCCTAGAGTTCCACAAGTTGTCTTTTTACATGAGCTAGTTTAGTGGCCTAGTTGATAGTGAATGATTGGCTAGTTGAATGGATGAGTTCCTCAACGTAACTAGGCAGTAGACCAATTTAGTCAGATGCTGCCAAGGTAAATAGGTAAATTTTAATTTTTATTTCTAATCATTGAATGCCAGAGGTAACCACGCAGGGAAGCAAGTACAAGGAACTTATCCAGGGGGAAGCAAATGGATAGGTTTATTCATCTGCTAGCTATAAACCCTAAGGTAAGGCCAGTAGGAGTAGAGTCATTGCTAGGGTTTGCCTTGACTGCTAGAAGGTAATAAGAAGACCTAAGCAATAAGAAGGACTACCATGGACCTTGGGATAATTGGTGATTTATGGTCATTATCTCGAGGTTAAGTCGAGTCCAGGGCCACTAGACTTATGGAAGAAAAGACATTCGACTAATAAAACTAGCAGAGTAGGTAAAGGACTAAATCCTAAGTGGAACGAAGGATGTTGTGGTCATCATTTGATGCTTTATGCTAGTGCAAGTAAGTTAGTAGAACATTGAAATATTAGGTAATAAATGATCAAGTAAGCCAGAAAGAGGATGTTTTACCTAAACCTTATGGGGCAGTGTTTGAGTAGCGCTCGTAAAGGAGAGTTAACTATGACCAGTCGAGAGTTAACTCACAAGTAGCCACAATGTGAAGCAATCTCCCACCTAGTTAAGTACTTCTATTAATAGTCTAAAGTGCCAAGTCTAGTATACGTACAGTTGTGCTCAGGTGTTTATTTTGTGACCCCCGTATTTAACATAGTAGAGAAAAGTCAAGAGTTGGAAGCCTAGTCAGTGAGGATATTGGTTGAGCTAGTTAAAGCCTAGAGTTAGAGCATTTCATGTGACCCTAGTGCCTTCAAAAGGAAGGGCTCATGATTTGTGAGGTTGGTCAAGGCTGATGGGTAGGCTCATAACTCTAAGGGATAGAACTAGTCCCGAGGTGCATGGTGTATTGCACTAAGTGGGGTTGTAATGGATGAGCCACCCAAGTGATTTTCCATGGCCAACCACTTCCCGATAGTTGACTAAAGTTAGTTCTCTGACCAAGTAAGTTGAATGGACATGGCGAAACTGTGGGTACATCATCCCAATGAGAAGTCTACATGGTGTAGTTATGGTATGGTATTTAATCATGGAAGGTAGATATGTTCTTTGTAACCATAGTTAAGGTAGGGAACTGTTGTTATGGAGATGCTTGTTAGTGTTAGAGGCCAAGAGACCTAACATGTGGTCAATGAGTTGAGTAAGAAGGGAGGCATGTCAGAGCCTAGTGAATGGGGTTAAGGTGTCTAGTCAACTACCAAGCGAAGGACACCTAGGCTAGCCCAAGATTGGGTGGCACCTTGTAACTCAGCCAAGGGCCCTATAGGTGCTTAAGGCACAAAGTGAGTATTGATGGCCAGGAAGCAAGTGTACTAGGGACATACCCGAGGACCTAATATGATATGAATAGGGTGTTGGGCTCTGAGTACATGAAGTAAATGATCTAAGTGTGTAGATTATGGGCTCTGAGGATACTCCTAGGGGAGCAGCTGAAGCATCAAGACCTTCGGCTTGGGTAGCATGTTAGTAGTTTCATCACCGGGTGCTGGAAGGCCTATGTCGAGGGGGCACGGATGATGCCTAAGGGTTGGTAGCTAGTTGGAGGTCTTAGTACTCATGCCAGAGGAGATTTCTTTGGTATCCATATGAGTGTAAGAGACCCTAGAGTAGCGAGGGTAGTAGGATAATGATGCTCGGGTGGTGTATGGGTACGCTACCTAGTGCACTAATATGCCTGATGCATAGTGGACCTCCAAGGGGTGCAATTGAAGACTTGTACTCTAGGGTAGGCTGAGACATTGTTCATTCATTCAAAAGAGCCCTAGAGTATGGTGGAGTTTGGAGTAGAGTATAGCTAGGGGTGCTAGTTATGTGTGTGGGAAGCCCATAGTACACTAGTGACATACTTAGTTTAGTGATTTTTTGGAGTTGTTGGGTACCAATCCTAAAGTAAAAAGCTAATTGTGTAAGAGTTAGTGGACAAGTTTTACACTTGTTAAGCTAGCTTGCACTAAAGGGTTTGGTACAGGAGCATGGGTGCGAAACCTAGAGTGGAATTTTTTCAATGTGAGTGTTAACAGACAAGTTTATCTTGTTAGGTTAGCTTACATTAGTGGGTTTTGGCATAAAGGAAAGGGTGATGGAAGTCTATTGGTGTTGAACTTTCAGTAAGACCCTATCAATGTAAAGGTAGTAGATAGGCTTTCAAAAGCTTGCTAAGCTATTTTACACTAAAGGACTCAACATAGAGTTTGCAATCAAGGATTCGTGATCATTGGAATTGTTGTGACAGCTTGGAGTAGTCACCTGTCCTTTAGCAATACGGTGTGCCAAAGGTAGGGAGAGCCCATACGGTAGTCTTCAAGAATAAAAATTACAATAAGGTGTTCAGGCCGAGCAAGGTCAGGCTAAGGCGGGGAGAATAGTGAGCAGTAACCAAACTACAATTAGGAGTTAGCACAAAGAATAGGATTAGCCATAGTACTTATACGAGATAGGGCCCGGCCCAAGTACCCTGAGGGCATTAGTTGACTGAGTTGGGTAGTTTGTCACCAAGTGGGTTGTTGTGTGGCCAAGACCCCTTGGTAGGTTTGGCCAGGATATGTTGGCACCGTATCCTAGTATAGTGTCTAAAGGTGGGGAAATTGAATTTGGAGGATCAAATTCTCCAAGGTAGGGAGAATGTTATAGCCCTTTTAGCGGAATGCTCAGTGAGCAAGGTAAATTTATAAATCTCTACTTTAAATGCCTTAATTAAAGGTGAATTAGCAAGATCAAGTAAGTTATTCAAGGGTTAGTTGGTTCCGAGTGGTTTACGTCACTGTGCTTGCCCGAGGGCAAAATGGTCATTTTGCACCTCGGAGGTTTGGGATAAATCTCGGGAGTACAAATGATGTCATGCCCCAAACTGCCCCAGGCCCATCTGGGCCCAAATATCAAAGCTTGCAGCGGAAGTTATTCATTCAGAAGGGGCTTTATTGTTCATTACGAGCACCTACGGCGTGAGTCCAGGATCTATTCTGGTTCTAGCTTGATTGATTATTTACCTTCAATACGTTATCAGGGTGCTCTTTAGAGTCAAGCTAGTACCTAAGTGGGATTTCAAGTGTTCCATTCATGATTTTATCCTGCTTACATGCATTCTTCATCACAAAGCATACTTTATTCCAATTCAACATAAGCTTCTCCTGTCATATTTTCACATGCTCATTTCATCCAAGTTACATATAGCCATACACTTATTCCACTAAGTGCATCAGATGTGTGTCCATCAAGTGTACTATTTCAATGCATGGCAACCAAGAAGCCCATATTCCATTTCAAGTTTGAAAACCATATTTTCATATCCATGAGCATTCTGCCAATCTAGTACACATAACACAATCACCCATCAAGAATTCCACCTGTATGAATTCAAGCATACTTCTCATATAATCATCCTTTAAAGTCATCACCATCATAAATCATCATAATCATCTATCCAAGGCAAAATTCATCATCATAAGTCATCCAGAACTATGCCTATCCATAGAACAGCAAACAAGCATCACTTACTTGGAAAACATACCAAGGAATGCTTCATGTCTAAGTTTATCCAATGTTCATGTTTTACAGATCAAGTTTTCATAACTACTTAATCTGCAAACTAATATCACACGGAACACAATCCACCTATAGACCTTGTTCCCACAACTTCTAGACTCCATATCCTGCACAGGTAAGTCCACAACATTAGCTTGATCCACAAGCAATCTATACCACATAAGTCTCTTTGAACCAATGAATATATTGAGCAACACTATACACATACCCAACCCTTTAGCACATTGTAACGAGTACTCTGGTACTCTACGCTTGATCTATCAAGCCATCCATTTCCTGAAAAAGGTATAACAGGGCGGGTGAGTTATAAAACTCAGTAAGAATCCCGACGGCATCCAATGCCTAGTGAGGTAATTAACTCATGACTTTCAAAGTCATCATATGGCTTCCAAAGCCTAAACTTGTGCCAAGAATGTAATGGCAATTAATCCATATTCCTGCAAAGGAAAACACTAAAACAAAGAAAACACAAGATATAGCACAATAACAATAACAATAATAATATGGGTCAGCATGCACAAACAATTTCAGAGAAGCACGCAACTCAACACACACAACACTGTCCTCGCAACATCATGTTCCATGTCATCGTGGGTATCGCAAGCATTAGCATAATCCATGCCACTAATCCCGGCATGCCATTTATTTTTATAACCTACTGAGCGCTCCTTAGCTTGGGAATTGAGTTGGCCAAACTCAATTCCTAGACCTAAATGCTTGCTAATTACTCATGAGTAAATCATAACCATAGTTGCCAAAGCATCACTACTTCATCCATTATGCACTTATGTGTCCAATTATTCAACTAAGAAAGTATCATGAGTCCTCACAAAAAGTAATAACCACATAGCCCTGACATGCACACCTATGGTCACTTGGTTCTTTGACCATCACATAGGGGCACTAATACTCACAATGAAAGGTCATGGAAAATATACCATGGCGTAAGTGAGTATAGGGATTCTTACCACCATTTGTGTAACCTTTGCTCATTGCCTTTGCCTTGCTTTACTTTGTTTGTTGTTGGAATTTTGCCATTTCCTTAATGGACCTATAAAGCCCAAAATACTAACAAGTTACTTAATTTCTTTCTATTAAACAAGAGAACCATAATTTACCAAGCATACTTGGTTTAACTTACTCAACCTCTACTTAAAGAGGTAAGGCCCAAATTTGCCTTTTCTGTGAACTGAGGCCCAATCTTCTGTGAACTCAGGCCTACATTGGCCTTTTCCTAGAAATCCAGGCCCAATTTGCACTTTTCTGGAGTTCAGGCCCACTTGGCCTTTTCTGGAATTCTGGCCCAACTTGGCCTTTTCTGGAATTCTGGCCCAACTTGGTCTTTTCAGGAATTCTGGCCCAACTTGGACTTTGGAACTCAGGCCCACTTGGCCTGTTCTGGAACTCAGGCCGAACTGGCCTTCTTTGGAACTCAGGCCCACTTGGCCTTTTAATTTATTTTCTGGACTCGGCCCAACTTAGCATTTAGGCCCAATTTCCACCTTTTCAGGATTTTAGCCCAATTTAGTCTTTAGGCCCAATTTTATCTTTTCAGGATTTGGCCCATTTAACTTCTTCAGGATTTGGGCCCATATTAACCTTTTCAGGATTTAGCCCATTTGCCAATAATGCCATTATGGCCCAAATAGCCCATTTAAGAGTTTCTGGACCAAGAACACTTGGTTTTCAATTTGGGCCTTCAAATTTATCTCTTAGCCGAATTTGTCCCATTATTTCCTTCTTTTGCTCAATTGAGTCCCACAAGTTTTCTAAGGATCATTTATGCCAAGAACACTTGGCTAACACCAATTTTTCACCAACTTGTCCTTATGGCCGAATCTATCATCACTTTCCTTTACCATTTTGGCTTCACATTTTACTAGGAACACCTAGATACCATGAACACATGGTTTACACACATAACCACCAAAAATGGCACTAAGGCCGAATTTACTTTCCATTTCTTCTTTGATATTTTAGCTCCACATGCATCCAAGAACCCATGAAATACTAAGAACACATGGCTAAAATGCCAAGCTACAAGAACAACAACATGGCCGAAAGCTTCATTGCTTCCTTATCTTACAAAACTCTTCTTTTTACACCCATCTTTTGGCCATTGCCTTGTACATTCACAACGACTTCAACAACACCAAGAAAGCTTGGTTTAAATCCATGTACACCAAGATTACCACTTGGCCGAATCTCACCATGCATGTGACCTTCTAGGTCTTTGCTTGCATGGCCTCCAAGACTCCAAAATTTGCCAAGAACACTTGGCTTTCTTCCACAACCTTCCATGGCCGAATCCTCAAGGGTTTTCCTTGCAAAAATCCCAAAAATGGCCGAATACATTAGTAAGCAAAATCTTACTTTTCTAAGCTCAAAAATACATAAAATCACCAAGAAATCTTGGTTTTACTTATAACCCTTCTTTGGCCGAAAATGAACTTTACCTTTCCTTGAAATTCTTCTTGTTTTCCTTGCTCCTCATGGCTTAAACATGCCATGTATGTTCATGAGCTCTTGAGTTAAGCTCAAGAACACATAAATCTTCTCATGGCCGAATCTTCAAGTCCATTTTTCTTGATGTTCTTCTTCATCTTCTTGCTCCTCATGGCCTAGAAATGCCGTGCATGTAAGGAGCTCTTGAGGTGAGCTCAAGAACACCAATTTCTCTCCATGGCCGAATCTTTTTAAGCATTTCGTCATGGGTTTTCTTTGATTTCTCACTTGGTTCTTGGTTTAGATGTGTTTAGGAGTACGGAATCACTACGAAATCGTGCTTGCATGTCGAAAAGGAGTTGGTTTGCTCATGGCCGAATCTTAGAAGCAAGGAAGAAGATGATGAACTTGGAAGAACGCCATGGCTGGTCTTTAAAGAGAAGGGAGAGCAAAGTGAGCTAGAGAGAGAGTGAGGTAAGTGTTGAAATGATTTTGGGAGTGTATGGCCGGATGTATGCTTGCACATGGAAGGAAATGTAGTCCAAATGCAAGCCAAATGCATATTCAAGTGTGATGGCTGGCCATGTGATTCAAAATGGGGGAGAAAAGTCAAATGCAATAATTTTTGGACAAAAGAAAGTGGTGTCCCATCAAAACAACTCTTTTGTTTAATTTATATGTCATGGCCGAATTTTTGAATTGAAAAGGGGGGAGAATGAGTCAAATGCTCATTAAAGAATTGATTTGACAAGTGATGGTAAGGATAAAATAATGTAAAGTGGGAGACAAAGACTAGTCAAAAATGGTGGGCAAAATATTTGTTTATGGTGATGGTGGGGTCAAATCCATGTGGGCAATTTAAATAATGTGGGTGGTGGCTTATGTGGCCATTTTAAATGGCAAAAATTATGGGATGGCCGGCCATGGCTTAAAATGCCATGAGAAATGGTCTAATCCCTCCTTTGGTCCTCCACCTTTCATCAATTGTTCAATTGAGTCCTCCCACAAACTTTACCTTTGAACAATTGAGTCCTTCAACTTTAATTTCCATCATTTTCATCACCAAATCTCTTGGCCTAAGCCAAGCATAATTCCTAGAGTGTCCAACACTCATTAATGCCCATTTCATAAATAAATTCCATGTCTCCTCAATTTAATTGCTAAGTTTCCAAATTAGGAAACTTTTTATTTCCACTAATCCTCTTAACCCGGGACTTAATCATTTAGCCCTTTCCGGGTGTAACAAATGACATTTGAAAATCCTAAAGCCCAAGTTAGGAAAGTTTGCCAAAGTATCTAACTACCTAGTTACTATTTGGGGAAGGGGTATTTTTGCAACTTTTTAAAAAGTTTTGGGGGGAGAATGAGGATTTGTGTTTAAAACACATTTGAGGGGCCATTTTTTTTTGCCACTATTCATCCCATTTTCAGCCAAAATTCACAGCCTTCTCTTTCCCTCTCAATTTCTTTCCAAATCCTTCCTCAATCCATGATTTATTGATGGAATTGGAAGCTTTTCTTGGTGCCCAAAAGGATGGAAGCTTGCATTGCTTTTGTTTCATGATTTTGAAGCTTCAAGGGGAATTTTTCTTGCTTAGGCATAGTGTGCATGTGTGGTAAGCTCCAATCCTTGAAGATTTCATGTTTCTTAACTTGTTTGATTCTTGAGTTTTGTTGGATTTATGCTATATTAGTGCCGTATGCCTTGTATTTTTCTTAGAACCCAGGAAACCTTAGTGGAACCTTTGGACTTCAAGTTCTTGGTTTGTGGTTGCTTGATTGAGCTAATTCAAGGTTAATCATGGTAAGGGTTTCATGATTCATGCATATTTGATGCCATTCATAGCTTGCTTGTGGTAGAATTCAAGTAGTTTTGTGAGTGGTATTGGTTAGTGGATGGTGATGAACATGTTGGACTACTGATGTTTTAATGACTTATGTGGTGTTTATGGTCACCATGGGATTGGTTTGAATGGTACATTGTCGCCTAGTGTATGTGTACACGCAGGTTTGAGGTAAGTGGAGGTGTTCCTATGGCCTTTAGGACGCATTGGAAGCCCCCAAAGAGCCTTAGGCACGTAGGAGAAGGTTCAGGCCTCAGAGGCTTGGTGCCTAGGCGCCAGGGGACCCCACTTGGAGCTCGAAGAGAAATGCCTTCTGGCGCCTAGGTGCCAGCACTTGACAACATTGACATGCATTAGTGTTTTCACCATAACTTTTGCTCGGGTGTCCGATTGAGGTGATTCAAGTTTCCATGCAAAGCCAAGAAAGAGACTACCATTTCCATGCATTACCTAAGCTTGAATGTGCATAGTTTTTTTTTCTTTTTTTTTCAAAGTGAGGGTATATTTGTCCACATTAGAGCACCATTAGTCAGGTGAAGAGTTAGTACCATCGGGAGCCTAGTTGAACCTTTGGGTTTGAGGTCCCGATATGGAAACCTCAGTGCACCTAGGTAGGTTTTGAAGAACCTAGGGAATGAGTCCAACCATGGTCATTGCCACTCCACTATGGCGCACCAAGTAATGGTGGATAGGTATGTGCCTTGAGTGAAGGTTTAGTGCACTTGTAGCCTAAGCAACATTACTTGAGGCACAAGTGAAGGCCTAGCATACTCTTAGTAAGGGTTTAAGGTTGAAGCTTAGTACATAAGTAACCTAGGCAAGTCTAAGGACTTGAGGTACTATGTGGAGGCTTAGTACACCTAGTGAGTTCCTTGGAACTCAAGCGAGGTGCATCCACCATGTTCACCTGCACAACAATCAAGGGAAGTTTAAAGTTACTATATGGGTAAGCTAAGGCTTACTAGGAGTAAGTTAGGGGCTAGGACTCGCTAGGCACGGAGTGACGCCCGTGAGAGAACTAGGAAGAGGAGGGGTCCCAAACGATTCAAATGTGTGCGCATATGTTAGACCCTCCTATTGCAAGCACGCACAGTTGATTTCATATACCATATATATGTGTGTCCTTAGTATTTAGACCCTCCTATTGCAAGCACGCACAGTTGATTTCATATACCATATACGTAGTCCAATTATGCTGCCAAAATTGTTCATTTAGACTCCCTGGATTGATAATGTTCTGTAGGCTATCAGAAGACTACCCTTAGTGTGCATATCCAAGTGGCCCTCTTGGGCACTATGTAACACATGCATATTGGTCCAGCCATCACACACATATTAACATTTCATGCACACCATGGTAGCAAAGAAGGAAAGCACTAGCACAAGTCTTAGTCTTGGCTACCACACATTAGGCAATCTTGTTAAGTTCTAGTGACCAGCCACTACACCTGAAACTTCTACTAATAAACTGTATCATTCTAGCCATCTACCCCCACCCCCATTTTATTTGCTCCATTATCAAGTAGATACTTAAAGAAAACCAAGAAATTTTTTTTTCACATCAATAGCCCACCTATGGACCAAGTTATGGATTTTTTAAGTTGGTTACAAAATTCTGACCAAATGAACAGTAACTTCACCAACTTTGTAACATCATATCTTTGCCTACAAGGCTCCAAATTTTGAAATTCTAGATTGTAGTTCAACCTTTGGATGTTCTATAGGTGTGGTAAAAATTTGATACCAAGATTTCATCTACACAGGGATATATAAAACTTTATGACCATTTTGCACATACAAAATTTCAAAAGTGTGCAAACACTTCATTCACAAGGGGAAATCCCTCCAAGGATACCACGCATATGTCCATTACACATAGGAAATACATTCCCTTGCATTTAACAACCATATTTGGCTAAAACAGAATTTACAGGTAAGAAGCCCATCATTCACACTTAGGTAGCTTTGCACCAAATCACTTACATAGCCAAAACATTACTCAAATGTTCACATACTTGTCTCATTTTATGCACACTACATGTACATGCATAGATGCACTAAAAAATGGTCTTAACTTAGATAAATGTGCATGCTAGGTTACAGGAGTGCCTGAGACACAATTGACTCCAGAACAGGATGCTAGACAGCTGCTGCACAACACAATAAGAACCATCACTAAAAATACAAAATGCACTCCTAAAATCGGTAAAATTTCCAGATCACAACTAGACATATGGAAGTTAAAGGATCTAAAAATTCAGGGAAAAAATAAAACCACAATGGTTAGTTTAAAGGTGATCTTTCAGCTGGACCTAAAATGACAAAATTGAGGGGAGTAAGTTTCATTGAGAAACTTAGTAAGGGTAGCACTTGGATTCAGTAGGCAATGTAACCATGATTAAAACCTGCATCCAAAGACACTAAAACAAAAAAACCACAATGCATAGATACAAGAAATAACAACAAAATGTAGCATCCATTCACAACTAACAAACACATAAAATGTGGTAGCAACATATATCATAGGTTAGTCAATAAAACACATAATAAACATAACCAAATCACTATGGCAGCCCTCGTCAAGCTAATGCTTGGTCTTAGGAGGATTTTCACACTAGTTAGTAGTAACTTTGGGCTTTAAAAACCCCAATTTTTGCTGCCATCACTATGCACTTCACACTAGGTCACAAAACCTCCAATAAGTGCACTCCCCTCACTAAGCTTGGTTCATCAAGCTCATGGATTTCTTCCAAACATAGCCCTAGCTCCATGGTTGCTTGAAAATAAAAAAAAAACCCATGAGAGCAAGAGAACCCTTACCTTGATGGGTATGCTAAAATTGGAGCTTGATCCTAGGTGTACTCAAGCAATAGCACCAAATGGCTTTCAATTGTGCTTCCTTGACTTCAATTGCAAGTAGTTTTGAGTTTGAAGGTATGGTGGCTATGGAGGAAGTGTGGAGGAGAGGGTTGGCTTCCTTTTTTTCTAGTGGAGGCTGAAATTTGGAAGATAAGGACAAGAATGGACACTTATGTGGTCTTAACTGCACTAAACACACTTAACAAGCTTAACCAAGCTTTATGTCATTTTCCTTGCTACAAAAGCATGGTTTCTTTACCTTAATCTCTTGGCCCACATTTGACTTCCTTATCCCATGCCATAGAGCCTCCTTATGTGGGATAACCCCATAAAACTTCCATTTGACATAAGTCATAAGCATGGACAACCAAAAGCACACAATAGAACACTTAAGTCCTGAAAGCCTTTTTATGGTTTCCTTTGTCCATACTTGTCTTCTATAAAAAATTTGGTCCTCTAATAGCACTTTCACACGATTCATATTCTTCCCATAACTCTTCAAGTCTCTTTTGTGAAAGTTTTGCAATTGAGCACCCATATTTCCAAAATCTTACAAAAAAAGTCCATAGGTTGATTGACAAACAAGCAATCCTTAAGGCTTTTCTTAGGGGCCAAGTTACAAACTTGGAACACTTTTAAGGAGGTGTTAATCATTCCTTTTGCCCCCACACTTCAATCACTACGAGAATTCTACAATATAATAGTTTTTAGCCATTATGACACTTGTAATTCTCCTATTTTTGTGAGGTGGTAACACTAACTATAGTTGTCTTTTGGCCGACAGAGGCTATTGAAGGACAAGAAAGGGCTTTGGAGGCCTGCCACTGGAAGTTTGCTCTAAGGTGGAAGCTTAGTTATGGATCTTAGCAGAGTTGTTCAGTGTATAATTTTCATACATTAGCTTGCCTCCGATGTTTATGTACGAGTAGTGTTCTCTAGAGTCACTTTTAGGTGTAAGCATAGTTTTTTTTTTGCTTGGATGTTCACACGTGGTTGATTATGTGTAGTTAACCACATAAATGCTTTGTATGCTTTGATGGTTTTAATGTCCAGTTTTAACAAAATGCCATGGCAATGTTTTAGTGTCTTATTACCTATTTAATCATTCAAGCCAAAGCGTTTACCCATGCATGACTACGTAGTAGGCTAATTAACTAGAAGAAAGAAAGTTTTAACTAGTGTGCACGTAATCAATTAGCCAATTGTGACTAGTGTGGGACAAGTTCCCATAGGCTTCTTGGGATGGCCCATGAACGGCCGTGTCAAAGTGTACTATGGCGTTATTGAACAACTCCTAGGAGAGTTATAGTAGAAACTCCTTTTTCACTCATGTTCGGAATAGAGGCTCTGATCCTTATCAAGGTTATAAAGCCCTCCATAAGAGTGCAAGTAGTCAACAAAGAAGGGAACAACCTCGGCTTAAGAGCCAAACTTGACATGGTTGAGGAACATATGTAGATGGCCGAGCTTAGACGAAAGGAATTCTACCAAAGAGTAGCCATCGCCACAAAGTTGAATGTCAAACCAAAAGGAATCAAGGTAGAAGATCTTGTTCTCTCAAAGCCTGAGTTGGAAGCCCAAAAACTGTCTTTTGATGTACTTCAAGTGAATTGGGAAGGACCGTATTTGGTCACAGATGAAGTTTTTCCAAGAGTCTGCAAACTTGCAAATGCCGAAGGAGAAAAATTAAAAAACACTTGGCATCCAAATTCTTTGAAAAAAATTCTACACTTAGAAATTTTTGAAGGGCTTAGAAATTTTTGAAAGAATGTTGTACTTATAGGAAATTTTCTAAAGTTGTTAAGGGAAATTTCTGAAGTTGTACAAGTACTCTGCAAATGCAAATTTTCTGATGATGTTGAGCGAATGTCAAAAATTATTCCCAAAAC
Organism: Aquilaria sinensis; assembly: GCA_005392925.1. Taxonomy (NCBI): domain Eukaryota; kingdom Viridiplantae; phylum Streptophyta; class Magnoliopsida; order Malvales; family Thymelaeaceae; genus Aquilaria; species Aquilaria sinensis. The sequence goes on from SMDT01003261.1 coordinate 55,456, forward strand.
ACTACTAAAAAATTGCCAAGGATAGTGAAATGTTGATCTTTGTAACATTTTTACCGAAGCTGGTACACTTCGCCGAAGATGGTGAAATGTTCCACTTTAGAAGGTTTTTATTGAAGGAGGTACATTTCACCAAAGATGCTAAAATGTTGCTCTTTAAAAGGTTTTTACCAAAGGTGATACACATTACCTTTGGTAAATGTTACATCCCGCTGAGGATAGTAAAGTACCACCCTTGGAAGCTTTTTGCAAAAAATGACAAAAACATGCCATTTGGTTGAAAATGGCCATACTCCTAAAGAGGACGTTGAACTTTATCATTTGGGGACAAGTCTTTTGAGCATTTTTGGTACTGAGAGCACCATCAAGAGAACTTTTTTTACGAAGATTGTGAAAATGCCACAAGTCAAAAAATTTTACCGAAGATGCTTAATCTTGGAAAGAACATACGCTATGTCCGAAGAAGGAAAATTTTTTGGGACTAAGATAAATTGTTGATCATAAAAGTCGAGTAAAAGGTCTTTCATTGATCATAAAATGAAGAAGTACAAAAAAGAGAAACCACTCTTCGACATCTTCATCCTCGGGCTCTTCGGTATCTGCATCATCATCTTTGTCATCTATGATCAATGAAGGTTGCACAGGAAGGTTCAGAAATTCTCCCTTTGACCACTTCGAGGATGAACACTCGAGCATATCAAGAAGCACAAGCAAAGAAATGTCCAAATTCAGATAATGGCAAAAGGATCTAATGGTGAACCAAGAAAAAACCATCCTGGAATGAGGCATTTTTTGCCTCATCGGCTACTGGCTTCTTTGCCTTCCAAGTCTCTACTTCCTTCTCTAGAACCTCTATGTCACACCCCACACAAGCCCCTGCCCCAACACACCTATTGCTAACCCTAGGAGTAGCACTTGTGCTATTCTAGGCATTGGGTGATGTGTGCACCATGTGCACCAAAATGGCATGCATGGGCGCCTATTGCTGTCGCCTGGAGCCCTCCTTGGGCGCCTACCAAGACATTACGTGCTTGTGTCCTTAATGTGCCCCTATGTCTATCGCTAGCCCTAGGCACCCTTCTAGAAACTGGACCAGGTGCATTATGTGCATGTCTCATCTGTGCCTATTCCAAGTCCAGGGTGCCTATCTAGGTATCTGCAACAGCGCAGCAAGACACATGCCAGGGCACTGGGGGAGTGCGCCCTAGGAGTATTACTTGCCTTAGTGCCAAAGTAACCTTGCACACCAAGGCAATGTTCACATGCATCAATCATATGCTTATGCTCTGGTGCTTATCAAGTGTGCATACACAATGCATGACAACTAAGAAACCCATACTCCAGAGTTTTGAAACACATACTGTTACATGCACATGCTTAATTATAAAACAAAAAAGAGGTTTAAGAACCAAACATAAGTACATGTCTAAAACATAATATTCATCACATACATGCCATAGTATGTATAACAAGTAATTGGTATCAACCAAGGTTAATGCAAAACCTAACTATCACCACCTTTCCTTAATGCATACTTATGCTAAATCCATTCACCAATATATGCATGAGCTTGGTAATAAGCCAAGGATATCCAAAATACTATACAATTCGGAAGGAGAGGTTCATACAATCGTACTACTAAACATATCAAAAGGCTATTAACACCACATATATCAACACTATGGTTTGAAGTACAAGCCCAACCGTCAAGTTCATGGTCATAAACACAAACCAAAACACATAAAATATTGAACACATATCCATACTACTAACTTGTCCACTAGACTTTTCCCATAATCTACTCACTCTGCCTGTAAGCAACACAAACACATGATCTTGCATACTATAAAGACTTGTACTTACACTTACTGAGCTTACATGCACACTTAATTTTCGTACCTCAAAGAACCAAATACAAAATTCTTGGTACCCAAGCTGCCCATGCTCAATATCTTTCCCTAAAATCATATAAATATAGGGCATGAGTTATATACACAACTCAGTAAGGAATTCACTCAGCTCTTATGTGCTTATTTAGTTATGTCCGAAGACTTAACCTCCAATGCCATACTTGAACCTACACTAAAACATGGAAACAAAGGAAACACATATGATATACACAATAATATGATAATGAACTAGCTAATAAGGGCCAGCATGCACAAACAAACATCAAAGCAACAACTCACACAACCATCACATAGCCTTTCATCTTAGCCAACATAGGCACTAGCAAGTACGCCATAACTTGATTCATTTCTTAGTTCCCTTAGTTAAGTTCATCACATAGAGCTCCAATGTTACTCACTCCGGGTTAATCCAATTATGGTCCCAAAACTGTGCATTTAAACTCCCATGATTGGTGTGTCCTATAGGTCATCAACAACACCCCTAGTGTACATACTCAAGTGACCCTCTTGAGCACTATGTAAATACATGCATATTGGTCTAAACATAACACACATATTCACATTTATTCACTCCATGGAAGCTAAGAAGAAAAACACTAGCACAAGTCTTAGTTTTGGCTTCCACACATTAAGCATTATTACTAGGTTAAAAAATTCCAGCCACTGCACCCAAACTTCCTCCAATAAACTGTATCATTATACCCATGTAACCCCCTGTTTTATTTTCTCCATTACCAAGTAGAGACTTAGGGAAAATCATGGAATTTTATTTTACATCAATAGCCCACTTATGGACCAAGTTATGGATTTTTGAAGTTGGTGACAAAATTCTGACCAGATGAACAGTAACCTAACCAATTTTGCAACGTCATGAATTTGGCTACAGGGCTCTAAATCCAGAAATTCCAAAGCCCACTTAAACCTACTGATGTATTCTAGGTGTAGCAAAAATTTCATACCAAGATTCACTCTACACAGGCAGATATTCAACTTTAGGTATAGGGTCAAAATTCTGGCAACTTTTGGACCTTTTTACCCATACAATTTTTCCAAACCATTCAAACGCTTCATTCACAAAGATAAAGGCCTCCAAGGCTATCCCATACATGTCCAATACACATATCAATTACATTCTCCTGCATCTAGAAAATTTATGTGGCCAAAACAGAATTTACAATTAAGCGGTCTACCATTCACACATCACATACATAGCCAAAACATTACTCAAATGTTCACATACTTATCTCATTTTACATACACTACATGTACATGCATACATGAACTAAAAAATAGTCTTAACTCAGCTAAATACGCAACCTAAGTTACAGGATTTCCTGAAATGCAATGGACTCCAGAAACAGGATGCTGGACAATTTCTGCACAACACAGTAAGTACCATCACCAAAAATAACAAATGTGCTTATAAATTCACCAAAATTTTCAGATCCCAAGTAGACATATGGAAGTTTAAGTACCTGAAAATTCAGAGTAAAAATCAAACCACAAAGGTTAGTTTGAAGGTGATCTTTCTGCTGGGCCTGAAATGACAGAATTGAGGGGAGTAAGTTTTATTGAGATACTTAGTAAGGGTAGCACTTGGATTCAATAGGCAATGTAACCATCATTAAAACCTGCATCCAAAGACACTAAAACAAAAGAAGCACAATGCATCAATACAAGATATAGCAACCAAATGCAGCAGCCATTCACAACCAACAAACACATGAAATGCAGCAGGAACAATAACCATAGATTAGTCCATAAAACATGCAATAAACTTAAACAAATCACTATGGCAGCCCTCCTCAAGCTAATGCTTGGCCTTATGAGGATTTTAACACTAGTTAGCACTAACTTTTGGGCTCTAGAAACCCAGAAATTTGCTGCCATCACTGTGCACTTTTCACTAGGTCACAAAACCTTCAATAAGTGCACTCCCCTCACTAAGCTTGGTTCATCAAGCTCAAGGCTCTCTTCCAAGATTAGCCCTAGCTCCAAGGATGCTTGAAAATACAGTAAACATTCCATGAGAGCAAGAGATCACTTACCTTGATGGGTATGCTGAAATTGGAGCTTGATCCTAGGTGGACTCAAGCAATAACACCAAATAGCTTCCAATTGTGCTTCCTTGACATCAATTGCAAGTAGTTTTGAGTTTGAAGGTATGATGGCTATGAAGGAAGTGTGGAGGAGAGGGCTGGCTTTGTTTTTTCTGGTGGAGGCCAAAATTTAGAGAAACAAAGGTGGTCTTGACTACTTAAATAGTCAAAAGTACACTAAACACACTTAAGTAGTCTTAACCTTGTCTTATGTCATTTTCCTTGCTACAAGAGTATGGTTTCTTAGTCTTAATCTCTTGGCCCACATTTGACCATCCTTATCTTCCTTTAGCAGCCTCTTTGTTTGGGATAACCCCAAAAAACTTCCATTTGACTTAAGTCATAGACATACACATCTTAAGGCCTACATTAGAATACTTATGTCCTTTATGCCTTTTTGTGTTTTCTTTATCCTTAGTTATCTTCCATAAGCAATTTAGTCTTCCAATAGCACTTTCATACCATTCATATCCTTCTCATAACTCATACCATTCATATCCTTCTCATAACTCTCCAAATCTCTTTTTGAAACTTTTGCAATTGAGTACCCGAATTTCCAAAACCTTACAGAAAAGTCCATAGGTTGCTTGACATACAATCAATCCTTAAGGATTTTCTTGGGGGCCAAGTTACCAACTTAGAACACTTTTAAGGAGGTGTTGATTATGCCTTTTACCCCCCACACTTCAATCACTTTGGTGAGAGTTACACAATATAATGGTTTTTAGCCGTTAGACACATTTGTAATTCTACCTTTTTTGTGAGGTGGTAACATCCAAGTTCATACATAGGTTGCTGACCCTTGTAGAACTTTAGTACTTGCCATTAACGTAGCTACCTAGCATACCAATCACATATACCCAAAGGTAAACATAGCCTTTATAGCAATCTAAGCTCATCTAGCTCAATAACCATCACTTATTTGCTTAATACTCAACTTGAACATGGAATTCAACCAAAATCAAGAAGAGTATAGTGAAAATCCTTACCAACTGTAGCCCCAACTCTTAGGCAAGCTTTCAAATGCAAGAATCCAACCTTGGAAACACAATGCTGAGATCGCCTAAGGCTGAAATGCACCAATGTGTGCTCAATTCTTCAATTCAAGCACAATCCATCAACAAATTGGCATGAACGTGATGCGTCCTTCACCAAGAACTCCACCATAGCATATTGACTTCCAAAATGAGAGGTTTGACCCATTAACCAGCCGCCCAAGTGAGTGCAAGCATGCATAATCAGTCACATGCCATGTGTCACAAAAACTGGGCTAATGCCAACCTGGGTAAGCTTACTATTTTGCGTGGTGCCATAAAGTCCCCTATCATTTAGTTCCTTCATTATTAACACCTAGAAATATGTGTACTAATCGTCACACCTCATTTTCTGTCACAAATTCTTAGTTTCATAGATGCACCCATTCAACGACATTCATAAGCCTACCATGAATATTACCATGTGTGTTCTTCTTGCACACTAGGTACAATACCTAGTTCTGGACTTAGGCTTTATTTTCTTTCCTAAATTTCTTAAGCCTATCATCACAATGAGGGTTATGACAATCTTCCCTCAAAGAATTTGGTCCTCTAAATTCCTCATGGGTCTTAAACATTCATTTGGATAACATCTTGCAATTTCTTCTTCCACTTCCCAGGTAGCCTCTTCTTAAGTGTGGTTACTCCAATGGATTTTCACCATGGAGTTCCATTTGCTCTTTAACTTCCTAGTGTCTTTAGCTAGGATTTGAATAGGCACCTCTACATAAGATAAGTTTGGTGCTATAGGTGCACTAGTGGGTAAGACCAGTTGTTTAAAACTTGGAAGATACTTGTTTAATCAGCTTACATGAAAGGTATCATGAACATGCCCAAGTTCAGGTGGAAAGTTTAACTTGTATGCCACATTGCCAATCCTAGCCAACACCTGGTATGGCCTTATGTATCTTGGGCCAGTTTCCCCTTCCTTCCAAATCTCACCACTCCCTTCATAGGAGAAACTTTCAGCCATACCTAGTCCTTTTCTTGGAATTCTAGGTCTTTTCTTCTTTTCAGGTTTGCATATGACTACTGCCCATCTTTGATAGCCTTGATCCTTGCCTGGATCATCATTATCTTCTTAGTGGTCTCCCCAATGATTTCTTGCCCCAACTACAATTTGTGTCCTAGCTCATGCGAGCAATGAGGAGTATGCATTTTCTGCCATACAAAGCCTCATATGGTGCCATTTTAATTACTGAATGGTACCCATTGTTGTATGATAATTCCACTAGGGTAGATGCACATCCCAATGCCCCTAGAAACCAATCATACAACACCTCAGCATGTCCTCTAGAACTTAAATTGTTCTCTCTGTTTGCCCATCTGTCTGTGGATGGTATGCTGAGCTAAACATGAGTTTAATGCCTAAAACCTTATGTAGGGGTTTCCAGAACCTAGAAACAAACCTAGGATCCATATCTAAAACAATATCATCAAGCACGCCATGAAGCCTCACTATTTCCTTTATGTAAAGATAGGCAAGTTTATCTAGTGAGTTTGTGAGGTTCATAGTTAAAAAGTGGGCTGCCTTGGTCAATGTACCAACAATGACCCATATGGAATTATGTCTCCTTCTTATTAGTGGCATTCCCACCACAAAGTCCATACATATGGAACCTACTTTCTTTTAGGTATGGGTATGCTTTGAAGCTTCCCTCCTGGTTTCTGGTGCTCAATTTTCCCCTGTTGGCACACCTCACACTTAGCCACAACAGTTCCAATATCATGCTTTATATATGGCCACCAAAAGTAAATCTTAAGGGCATGGCACATATTAGAAGCTCCAGGATGCATAGCCATTTTACTTGTGTGTTCTTCTTCTAGAATTTGGAATCTAAGTTCATGCTTCTCAAGTACATATGACCTATTTTGGAAGTACAAAAGTCTTTGCTTATCGAAGAAGCCTTGAAATAGCTCTCCCTTCCATTGGCTAGACACCAAATCAATTTTTCATCATTGAGTTGTGCTTCCTTGTTGAGCTCCTTCTATTCAGGTGTAAAAATAAGCACACTTAATTGCTCAAGCTCCTATTCCCTCCATTGCCTTGCTAAGCAAGTGAGAGTAAGGCCATCGGCCTTGTTTTCTTCTTCTTTTCCCTTAATAATTCTAGTGTAGTTTCTACTCAAGGCATCTACTACTACATGGGCCTTGCCAACTGTGTATTCAATTACACAGTCAAAATCCTTCAGGTATTCTAACCATCTTCACTGCCTCATCTTGAAGTCCTTTTGAGTGAAAAGGTACTAGAACTCTTATGGTCTGTATGGACCTAAAATTTGCTACCCAGCAGGTAATCTCTCCATTACTTAGGTGTGAAGACCACAACTGCTAATTCAAGGACATGCATTGGGTAATTCTTCTCATGCATTCTCAGCTGCCCTAAGCCAAAAGTAATGGCTTGTTTGTCTTGCATCAAGGCACAACCTAGTCCTACTTGTGATGCATCAGTGTACACTTCATAAGTTTTTTTAGGGTTTCGTAGGACTAGCACAGGAGCCATAGTCAACCACTTTTTTAGCTTTTGGAAGCTATCTTCACATTTACTTTCACAGACAAATTTATGGTTCTTCCTTGTCAGTTGAGTCATGGGAGCTGCTATTACAGAAAAATTAGGTACAAATCTTCTATAATAACTAGCTAACCCCAAGAAACTTCTAACTTCTTTAACATTTTGGGGTTGTTTTTTGTCCAAGATTGCTTTAACCCTTTCAAGGTCTACTGCCAATCCCTGATCATTGATCACATGGCCTAAAAATCTAATCTCTTTGGTCCAAAAGTTGTATTTACTTTACTTCCCATGCAGCTTATGTTATTGGAGCAAGCCAAGCACAAGTCTCAAATGCTCTTCATGAGTCTGTTCATCCTTTGAGTACACCAAAATGTCATCAATGAAAACTACTACCAACTGGTCTAAGTATGCTCTAAACACCCTTACATAAGATCCCTAAAGAATGCTGGGGCATTAGTAAGGCCAAATGGCATTACTGTGTACTCAAAGTGTCCATACCTAGTTCTAAAAGTTGTTTTAGGTATGTCTTCTTCCCTTACCCTTAGTTGGACATATCCAAATCTCAAGTCTATCTTGGAGAACACTTTAGCTCTTTTCAGTTGATCAAATAAGTTCTCAATCCTAGGGAGAGGACACTTATTCTTAATGGTCAGAGCATTAACCTTTCTGTAATCAATACAGAGTCTTAGGGTTCCATACTTTTTCTTCACAAATAAGACAAATGCTCCCCAAAAAGACACACTATATCTAATGAACCTTTTTCAAGCAACTAATCCAACTGCTTATTTAACTCTACCATTTTAGGTATGGCCATTCTATAAAGGGCTATAGACACAGGAATTGCTCCTGGTACAAGTTTGATTTCAAACTCCACTTGTCTCACAAGTGGTAATCCAAGTAGCTCTGTAGGTAAGACCTCTAGGTACTCTTGGACTATAGGGATTTGCCTTAGCTCACTAGCTACCCCGTGTTCATTTAATCCCAAACATACATGTTCATCTTCCAATGGCATTTATCTTACCGCTTCAATTAGGCAATTTGAGGTTAATTCAAAGGATTCATCCAATTCAAATCGTTTACAACCAGGCATCAATAATTGTCTTGCATGACAATCTATCACTACTTTGTTTTCACTTAGCCAATTCATGCCTAAGATTATATCAAAGTTATAAGTGTTCAACACTATGAAGCCTACTTTTAGTTCCAGCTTCTCAAACTTGATCACACAATTCTCAACTATGTCATAGGTAACCAAGGTTTCATTGCCAGCAGTTTTGACTGTGCACATATTTGTCATGTGCTTTATGATACTTGAAGAGCTATCACCCACAAAAACCTTCTCCCTTGGTGGAACACAACACCACCCTAAAAAATTCATAACACCAACCTTAGGAGGAATCTCTCCAACACCCTCGGTAATACACATAGCTAACTGTGGGAAAAAGGATCCTCGGAACCCTCGGAGGTGCACATTACCAACCTCGGGAGTATAGGTTCACCATCCCCGATAGAGGAAAATGTCTCCCAAAGATGGTCTGCCTGTCTGAAGGGTTGGCTTTTGGGAGCCAAACAGCGCAGCGGAATTTAACCGAAACCCTCCAGGATCCAAGTGAAACGGGGTAAACCGGGTGTTCAAAAATTTTCATACCTAATTTTTGGTTGAGATCTCTCACTCAACTATAGAGTCGAATCACAAAAATTGAACAGTTGACATGTTCAAGATCTCTGTCGTATTCATACAAGCCTTTCGGGATCACCATGCTTCCACCGCATCCCAGCAGATGCGTTTCTCTTGCGCTCACAGTGCTAGCTTACGTCCTCCAAGGAATTGCAAGAGAATAGTACGGCTGTCCTTTTGGGAGGCTAGGGCAAGGATGTTAGTGTTGTGCCCAAAAGGCCAATCATGAGATGATTGTATTTTTGCACATTGAGTCATGATATTTTATTAAGGCATTAATCCAGCAATTATGTTTATTGTTTTGTTTCTGCGTAACTTAACAAACATAATTGTAACCCTAGAATAATGATAATTGTAACCCTAGAATAATGATATTCTTAAACGTCCCTGGTCTAGTATTATTGTGGAGCGGGTTGCAATAATACATAATGACTAGCATATGTGGAGACTAATATGAGATATGTAGTCTACATATGGGTACAAGTTGGAGAACTTGTGTACTGGACCGACCCACCATGAGAACACTACATGGATCGTTATATGAGTGTCATAAGTGATTCTCATAGTGATCATGGTATATGTAGTCCTTCGACCTAAGATCATCAAGGTTCCCTACATGTGAGTCACACACTTTGATACTTTCCTTTCTTGCTCGTAACTGAGTGAACTTGAAGGAGGTCATTGGGTATGTCACATATCATGCGGAGGGATTTGTATGATCAAGATGGGATTTGTCCTTCCTATGTAACGGGAGTGATATCTTCGGGCCCCTTGGTAGAGTGAGACTTAGAAAATGCATGGCCATGCTCCAATGAGTTGATATACGATATCAATGTCATCAGTTTAAGTTGGTCTACTCGGTAATCAAGAAACCAAAGATTGGGCTATATGAGAGTGACACATTCCATGTCTCGTGCTTAGTCTTGATATCTTGGACAAAGGGACAATGGCATATATCGGTGATGATCATAAAGGTTTAGTCGATTCACCGACAATCTTGTCACTTGGGTAGCAATGATGTGTTGCTAGACACCACTCATTGCTTATGATCATAAATGTGATTTATGATCATTGCCAACATGGCAAGAACCTATTGGTTCGCACACATAGAGTTATTTGGATCATTAGAGTGCATGGGCTAATTATTTGGGTTATGGTTTCAGTTTAATTTCGTATTAATAATCGGCCCAAGAGTTGAGCCATTAGTAAGCCCGAAATTAAATCCTAATTGGATTAGGGCTTTGAAACCCATTAGGCCTGGAAGTTGAGTCTCACTATAAATACAACTTTTAAGTGAGAAATTCATAGGTCTCCTTGCCCTAGCCTCCCAAAAGGACAGCCACACTCTTCTCTTGCAATTCCTTGGAGGATGCAAGCTAGCACTGCGAGCGCAAGAGAAAGGCATCTGCCGGGACGTGGTGGAAGCGTGGTGATCCCGAGAGGCTCATGTGGATACCATAGAGAGCCTGAACACGTCAACTGTTCAGGTTTTGTGATTCGACTCTACAGTTGAGTGAGAAATCTGTACCGAAAATTAGGTATGAAAATTTTCGAACACCCGGTTTACCCCGTTTCACTTGGATCCTGAAGGGTTTCAGTTAAATTTCGCTGCGCTATTTGGCTTCCAAAACCCAACAAAGGAGACCTGCGAACTACTCACTAAAAGTTGTATTTATAGTGGGACTCAACTTCCAGGCCTAATGGGTTTTGAAGCACTAATCCAATTAGGCTTTAATTTCGGGCTTAATAATGGCTCAACTATTGGGCCCATTATTGACACGAAATTATTGTGAAACCAAAACACAAATTATTAGCCCATGCACTCTAATGATCCAAATAGCTCTACGTGTGCGACCCAATAGGCTCTTACCACGTTGGCAATGATCATAAATCACATTTATGATCATAAGCAATGAGCAGTGTCTAGCAACACATCATTGCTACCCAGTGACAAGATAGTCGATGATTCGACTAAACCTTTATGATCATCACCGATATATGTCATTGTCCCTTTGCCAAGATATCAAGACTAAGCACGAGACATGGAATGTGTCACTCTCGTACAGCCCAATCTTTGGTTTCTTGATTACCGAGTAGACCAACTTAAACTGATGACATTGATATCGTATATCAACTCATCTGAGCATGGCCATGCATTTTTCTAAGTCTTACTCTATCAAGAGGCCGAAGATATCACTCTCATTATATAGGAGGGACAAATCCCATCTTGATCATACAAATCCCTCCGCATGATATGTGACATACTCAATGACCTCCTTCAAGTTCACTCAGTTACGAGCAACAAAGGAAAGTATCAAAGTATGTTACTCACATGTAGGGAACCTTGATGTTCTTAGGTCGAAGGACTACATATACCATGATCACTATGAGAATCACTTATGACACTCATATAACGATCATGACACTCATATAACGATCCATGTAGTGTTCTCATGGTGGGTCGGTCCAGTACACAAGTTCTCCAACTTGTACCCATATGCAGACTACATATCTCATATTAGTCTCCACATATGCTAGTCATTATGTATTATTGCAACCCACTCCACAATAATACTAAACGAGGGACGTTTGAGAATATCATTATTCTAGGGTTACAATTATGTCTGTTAAGTTACGCAGAAACAAAACAACAAACATAATTGTTGGATTACTGCCTTAATAAAATATCATGACTCAATGTGCAAAAAATACAATCATCTCATGATTGGCCTTTTGGGCACAACACTAACATGAAGGGCCTTCTCCAGTAGCCTTTGGCAGAAATCCCTGCCCGAAGGGGTCTCACACCCTCGAAGGGGTCTCTCAGAGAAATGACAGATACAGTTGTGGGATCTCTAACATAAAAGTCTCATAGATGCCCCTACCCTTTGGCCAGAGCTGCCTGCGCCCAGTTGGAGATACCTGTCTCTGAATGTATGAACCAGATCTAGCCAAACATGTTTCCTGATCTACACAGGCTGTGTAAAACGGCCTTCTCCCTTAATCCACCTATAAATACTTGGGAGGGTCCCAGGGAAGGATACGGGACTCTTCTTTTCTTACTCTTGGCTTTTACCAACTTCTCTCCCATATATTGACTTGGGCATCAGAGGCTCCTCCCATAGAAATACACTCCGGGGAGCTCTTAACCCATGTTCTTCAAAGTCTTACAAATACATTATCACCAGAAGTCTCTCTTTCATGCCTAGCATGTCATACAATAAATCTGTCACTAGGCAACATTTGACACCGTCTGTGGGAACTTACCCCCCAAGTCACTGTTGTCAAGACTCGGCATACAAAGGACACGGGATTCATGAGGTCCCAGTTCGCACCGGAGACTAAAGCAGTGATTGAATAGCCTGCAGCGGAGACTTCCCTGTGAAGGACGACATCTTCTGACGATCATAATGGGTTCTCTACATGACTTTCAACTCTCTATCATGGCTGAAATGACACAACAACTCGACCAAAGGTGGTCAGAAGCACCTTCAAAATGGGTACCTTTTCCAGATGCCCGTCTAACGAAAAGTCATATGTCACATCACCAAAGCTCCGGTAGTGTAAGCCCTCATGATGAGCGGTCAACGAAGAACATACCATCTCAGGGATGATGTGCAGTAGGAGCAAGGTTGAAAGAGCCTAGGACCTCTCACCGGCGGAGTCCATCCTCTAATGAGAAGTCCCTATCCCCACGTCAATGAAGTTACTCACCAAGAAGATGACGTTGTTCTCCCATGTCGCCTATTCCCAAGGAGCAAGGTGACCAGGGCACTACCGTCCTAATGGAGAAGATCTTGAAGAGCCTGGAAAAAGTGGAAAAATAGGTCTCTTGAAAGCCTATCTAGTCAAGGCTATCGAACACCTTCATTGAAGAAAAGTCCCCTTTTATCCGTACCATTGTAGACGTAACAATGCTCAGTGATTTCCGAGTACCATGTGTGGAGACACATGATGGGCGTAGTGACCCCTAGGCTATTCTGACGAAGTATAGGCGAAGCATGGTATTGCATGGTGCCGGTGATGCCACCCTCTGTAAATGTTTTGAAGTCACTTTGTTAGGACCAATGACTGCGTGGTACAACTCTCTGGCACCCGGAACCATAATGGGTTTCCAGGAGCTATCCACTGCCTTTACCCAACAGTTCATCGGAAGCATGCTAATGGCGAAGATGCCAGTCTAGATGTTTGACATAGCCCAAAAGAATAGGGAGACCATTTGGGTCTATGTCGAGGGGTTTAATCAAGAAGCCCTCAGTATGATTAGGGGACCTACAAAGGATTCACAACTCTTCTATAGGTTCTCCAAGGATCCCTCTGACAACCTCAGAGAATTCTACCTAAGGGTCGAGCAACACATGATAGGCAAGGAGCTAAGAATGGGTGGCCCAAAGTTTTACCATAATCACTCTGAAGGTCAAGGTGTCCAACCTCAGTATTCTACCGAGGGAGGGGGCAGGCCTCAAAAAGCAAGCAGGAGGAGGCTAGTATCATTTACTCCTTTAAACACTACAAAAATAAACATCCTGATGGCCCTGGAAAAAAAAAGGAACTACAATCCAACATCCAAAGGCCATGACCTCGGACAACAAGAAGAACATGAAGAAATTTTGTCAATTTCATCGGGACCACGGGCATTGCTGCACTCTAGCAGTTGTAACCCAAGTGTAGGTTGTCGCAAGTAATAAAATCTCAAGAGTCCGAGTGTCGAACCATAGGGAAGTGAATTAAGAAATACAAATTACAGATATTTAATAAGGAAGGTTTTCGTACAAAGTGTGAACAAGTGTTGATTAAAAATTCAAATTCAAATAAAATAGCTAAGGTTAGGGGATCCACTTTTAGTATATCGATTATGATTAATTTTAGCCCATCTTACCACTCAATTGAGATCCACACGTAAAGCAGGTCCCAATTGGGGAATTTAGTTAGTATTAACTTTCATTGATCTTAAAATGCTAATGCTTGCTAATAGGTTCAAGTATCCATCTTGCCAACCATTGTCTACAGTAACTCAAGATTCCAATATAGCCGGTAAAGCCATGCTCTACAGAGGGAATCAAGTAGCTTTTGTGCCAGTGATTGACTATGATGAATCAAGACTCCCACTTAACAAGAAGGGAAGTTAGATTGATGAAGGAAGAAAATACCGTTAATGTTGTGATCCTTTGAAATCAATCATAACATCTTTATCAAAAGATTCACCCTTTCACCTTAGCAAAAAGAAAGATTAGTTAGCCATGATAAAAGTAGACAACATGTAGAAATATGAAATAAACATGGATTGAAAGATCAAGAGAATAACAAGAAGAAGAACAAAAAAACACTTGGACAGAGCTTTGGTATTGAAAACAAGAACAAGAACAAAGGAGAAAATCTAACTTTGATACAAGAACATGGAAACGGCCTAAGAAATGGCGTGAATTTGTCCTCCCTAGAAGGTTCCTATTTATAGAGTTTTTGGGGTGGGTGAAATGGTAAAATAGTAAAATGTAGGTAAATACAAATCAACAAAGGCGGGCTGCAACTTATTTTAATTTTTTGACCATTGTGTCCATTGAATAAACTCTTTCTCAAAGCATAGAACTTGTAGATCTCAAAGCAAAGAATGAATGGTCTCATCTATAATTATATTTTGGCTATGAAAATGTTCAAACTAGCTCACAGAATAAAGTATAATTGAAGATCTATGTGTTGGCTTTCAGATGAATTTGGAATCACTCAGTTCCGATCTCTACAGCTCAAGATATGATTTTTCTTGTCAAGGGTCGCCAAGTGATGATTTTACCTACATAAAAAACTAATGATTTAATATATATATTTTAATATTAATGAACAGTAAACTGTGTATGTACAGTAAATACATGTATGAACAGTGAAATACGCGTGTGAACAGTAAAAAATGTAAGTGAATAGTAAAAATGCATGAATAGTAAGCCAATGGAAAAATGCTTAGAATATAGAAATTAATTATACTCAAAGTATATAATGATGATTTAAACCCTTAATAGCAATACACTTATGAGTATTTATCACACCTCCTAACCAGGTTCATGCTAGTTCCTAGCAAGTGTAACCTAAGAAAATAAACAAAATACATAATCTAACAACTCATGACAAATCATGCTATGAATATATAACACTTGTAAACTTGACTTGCAAGTAATTAATGAAAGAAGAGAAAGTTAAGTCCTTGTTACCAGAGGTAGAGGATCACTCCCTAAGTATTTGCACTTATTTTAAGATGGATTTGTGAACAGCTTACTTTGTGTTTCTCAATCCAGAGCTTGCAAGAGGATCCAACTTCAGCCTCATTAGATTCCCAAAAAGGACTACATGTAAGTTTAAGTTGAATGGTCTTTATACAAGGTTATAATGAGGCTAGGTTTGGTGAAAGTGAGAATCAGATGGAGGCTTTTTAATGGTGGAGTTTAAGAGAACTAGTAATACAATGAGTAATAAATAGGTGCACCTAAAACAATAAATACCCAACTCAACCCTAGTCTCCAAGTCCTCCCTAAAACAAAATTTCTTATCAACACATGAGTTTAGAAAATAAATATGGTTGAGTTTTAAACTTATTAAATTTAACATTTTCTTTCTCTCCTTCTTCTTTTTTTTTTAACCACTCTCCATTTCAAAATGGCTGGCCTTATTTGACTTGCATAAATATTAAGGCTGAAGTTGTTTTTTTATTTTTTTCAAAATTGTCCCCCATGATAATATGTTTATCTATCTAAAAAAGATTAAAAAAAAAGTGCTTCATCTTTACTTTAGTATGGATTCACATGGGTATGAGCATATATTATTTTATTTGAAAGGGAAAGAAAACAACTTTTTTTTAGACTGCCATAAAAGAAAAAGAGGCCAGGTATTATGAAACGAAAGAGTTTTTTTTATTTATTTTTTTAACTTTATTTTGCAAGGGCTTTTTCTTATGGTCTCGCTTTTTCCTTTTTCTATTATAAAAAAAAAACAAATCAACACTTGTTTAAAACTCAACCATCCAATGATACACACTCAATTTTTATTATTCAAGCTCAACTCACCCCAAATTTTTCTACTATTACAATTTAAGCACAAGGTAACCCAACATATTTTGAAGTATGCCTCATATTTATTCTTTATTTTACCAAAAAGAACACATTCATTTTAATTCTCTTAACCCATAATCACATAAGTATCACTAGTTCCAAGGACATTAAAGGATCAAAATGAAGTGGAAGTGGTTAAACATATAGGGTTCAAATAAAAAATATAGCTATAAGGCTCAAAGGGGCTCACTAAGAGATAATGTACAAAGTTAGCTTTTTGGTAGGTGATAAGCCCTAAAATGCCATATTCTTCCTTAAATTTACATGCAAGAAGTGAGGTTGCATGGGTCCTTAAGACCATTCATCCAAGCAAGGTCTAGCTCAAAACACAAAGTAAGCATTCTCAACAAAGAAATGCACATATCCTAATAAACACCAAGGGCTCAAAAGTGCTCACCGATTATTTATTTTCCTTAGGTAACAAGCAACATATTTTAACTGCTTTCAAAAATTAACAACCATTTTTGAATTTACAAGGTATACATCCAATGATGATATTTCCATGAGTTAGGTTCCTAAATTCAAACAAACAACCTAAATTCATGCTAAATGTTCCTACATGCAACTATTTATGCTTGCAAGAAAAAAAAATGTTATGCATGTCATATAAAATAAGATGCGTCTCAAGAGTGAAAAATTACTCTTTACTCAGCCATCATAAGCTAAGTGCTTTGTCTAATGATTTTAATATCAGCATGAGAGAATCTAAACTATAAAAAAATAAAACATCAACTATCCCTCCCCCCAACCAAATTAAGACATTGTCCCCAATGTCAAAATATAGATAAGAAGAGTGAAGAAGAGATTACCTAAAATGGTAGTTATTAAAAATGAAAAACCTGAAATAACCTAAACCAAAATAAAGAAAATGCTAATAGTAAAAATAAAAGAGAAGATAAAAAAATCCATGAGTCCAATTGCTCTCTTCCACAATGCTTCTCACTTATTAACAAAAATAAAAATGACAAGCAGGGTAAAGAATACTTATGGGATGGAACTGATTGGGAAAGACTGTCATGTCCAATCTATCTGAATCACTACTAGATCTGGTTTAGGAATGAAAGGTTGCATTTTGTCTAGCAATTCTTTAGTAATTGATGCAAATATTAGGATTCGTCGTGCCATCTATGAGATAAATTTCTCCTGCATAACATGATCCATAAAAGATAACAGACCTGCAAAGAAATTGTTAACATTCAGTAGCCCAATGGGTTTCTGGTGCAAATTAAGTTGGGTCATGGAAGTAATTTGAAAAATTTCCACCAATGTGCCAAACCCTCCTTGTAAAGCAATAAAGGCGTCAGAACTATAGAGCATTTCCAAGAAACACTCTTGTAAGTTTTTAACCACTAATTCTTCTCCAATCGTGCCTCTAGAAATTAATTTCAAAGGTGCAGGGATGATATCCAAAACTTGGCTACCCCCTACAGATGCTGCTGTTGCTACACCACCCATTAATTTGACACTGCCTCCCCCATAAATGAAATGTATTCTTTGCTCAACTAGGACTCTTCCCAAATGGTTGGCTGGCCTCAACAACTCTTCATCCTTTCCAAGAAAAGCTCCACAAAATACACAAATATTTCAGAATCTGCGAGTTAAGGTTCCCTCTATTTCTATCCTTAATGATGCGAACCCCGATGGTATAAAGACCATGAAATGCGCCCAAGATGTGATTCAAGCTCCACAAGACATCAAACAGACTGGGTTTGAAGACCCCCACCCCTAATCAACCTGTGACTAGAAACGATAAGTATAGAACTCCAAGAACACAAGCACACATGTGCACCAAGGCAGTTGACAAAGAACCAAAGAGAAAACCTCTCCAAAGAGCAATATTATTTCGGCATTAATCTGTGTGTTTACATCCAGAATATGTGCCTTTATATAGGTCTAAAATAGGGTAAACATCTGGGCAAAATTCGCAGCCCAAGTCACCTAGGAAACCTAGTTACAAAGGACTCAAGAAAACCTAGTCAAACTAGGACTCTAACACCCTTTTAACACATGTTTAAGGTGTGCAGCGAATTCCTTTTATCCTAAATGACCTGAATCAATTCCATGGCCTAAATAACATCCTAAATAATGTAAATAAATAGGAACCTAAAATAAAATACGTTACAAAACAAGATTGGCCATAAAAACCCCAAAATAGTCTTCTCAGGTGGTTCCTGCTTGTATCTTCAACTTCAAGCTGAAATTAGAACTTGATGCAGCCATAATTTATCAAAATGAAAAGCATGAAAGTTTTATATCTCTTTCTTAGCTTTGAAATGACACCTGAACCACACAAAACGGACATCTAAAGCCAAAGATATGCCCAAAATACTGCAACTGCTTCTGAACCAGCGATAACTCGCAAATCGTGACTTTGAAGCTATATTGGACCTCCTTAACGTGCAAACTGGGTTTGATGGTCTTCATATGATTTGTAGTTCCAGATGTTAGATTTCTAATGAATCAATAATTACTCAATTCCAATATGTTAATCTCAAGATATGATTTTTCTACCAGAACATCACCAATCTGTCAACATCCAAGCTTGGCCATCATCTCCATACGATTCCTTGCATGTTTCAGCAGCTCCTTAGCCTTCTTCCTTGTCAATTGTCCACTAGTTATCTTTAATGGATCCTTTCTATCCTTGGTTGTGCCTTCTTTGATCGTATCAGCTCCCCCCTCCTTAGAAGGATTCGTCCTCGAATCAAAACCTTCATTAGAAAAGGGAATTGAATCAATAACAATGAAATGATCAACACATAAGCACTTACCTTTCACATAAGCACCAATAGCATGGAATGCTTGTGTATGGAGCTTTAATCTTGTGAAAAACCTGAACCAATATCCAAATGCAATGATAATTTTGATACCTCCAGGGTCAAAAACAAAGTTAGAAGCAATTAGCACAACAAATCTGAAATTTTGCACAATTTTCATCTTAACTCTAGGCATCACTTTCATTGACTTTGCCATCTCAAAAATATTATTCCCAAAACTAGGAAAGGTGTTGGAAGAATTTACCTTAGGGATGCTATATGCATTCAAAACAAATGGACCTAAACTCACACAAGTGTCAAGGTCATAAAAAGCACAAGTTATGCATGTCAAGACAATAGTTTGCATAGGCCATTCAAACAAACAAAAATTGAACACAATGTGGCCTAAACTAATAACAAAACAAGGATGCACGAATTTCACAAAAATCCTAAGCATTTTAAATGAAACAAGATTGGAGTAGATAGGATTTAGTGAAACCAATTCAGTAGCAAACTTATTTTTGCATGTATATGCACAACAATGAATGAAATTTGTGAATGGGATGTGACACAAAACAAATGACTCAACATACCTCCTTAAAAGGCTAAATTTAAAACCAAAATTTTCACTCAAAATAAAAAATTTCAGGTTTGGATACAAAGCAAAAATATCAATGCTCAAAAGTTTGTGTAATGCATGTGTTAAGATAAAGAAATGCTTGCTGGAAATTAAAGATTGACACACAAAAATGGGCTGAATATGAATGGCAATCAAAGAAATATTTAATGTATGTGTATGAGCTAATTTATGCATGAAAAATTCCAAAGAAGTAGATTTAACTTGAGGCAAAACAAAATAATGTGAGACGGATGCAAAACAAACAAATTCAAAAACAAAAGACTCCAAAACAGATTTTTCTTTAGAGAAACTCATGGAACTCAACAGATGATTTGACAAAACCAAAGAATTAGAAGCCTTAAAACCATATTTTGTCAAAGTTTCATGCTTACTACCTTCTCTTAATCTAGTTTCATGAAAACCATTTGTCAAAATAACATTGCAAGCAAACACACATTGTTTGAGATTTTCATGCAAAACCACATCAAATCTAGGTGTTAGGAAGAAATACATTACAGTGGTTAGACTTAGTCTCCAAGTATCTTCCTTTGGTGTAGGAACCACAAAATTTTCACCTTTGCACTCAATGGCTTCGAGTGGAGTTGCAACAATTTCATCCCCTTGAACCATAGGATAAGAAACAATGTTAGGCAAACTTTTGCATATGAAATCACTTGGACTTACCTCAAATTGTTCCTTCTCAACCTCCTTTGTTGGTTTGATGCATGGGACATGACTTGGAATATTGGGAACACCAACTTCTTGGATGGGCAGCAACTCACTTGATTCTTGTAAGTTCATCTCCACTTAAGTCCTGAAAAGAAGACAACACAACACTAGAAAAAGACTTTGTTATGTTAGATGAAAGTATGGCTTCTCTGTAGGTCTTTCTCTCTTCACTCGGCTTGGGTTCATTACACTCTTGTCTTCTCTCAACTTCGCACTCAATTTCTTCTCTCGGGAACTCTCCACTCTTCTTCCCCTCATGTTCACTCTTCTCACTTAATCTCTCAATTGTTCTCTTGGCTTTCCCCTCATCACTCATGCCCTCAACTTTCCCCTCTTTTTCTTTTCTCTCAACCTCACTTTGAAGTTTTCTTTGATAGTCTAAGACTTGTTGTGGTGAAAGTGGTACAAGCATGATTGACTTTTCTTGTTGCGGTTGAGACAAGCCTCCTATTATGGCCTCCACTTTTGGCTTGGGTACTTCTTTCACATCTTTACTCCATGCTCCTCTCCATGTGGAAATTCTTCCTTGAGACATCTTGGATGCCTTTGCTCTCTTGATGATCCTCTCAGCCTCGGTGGCATGGTGAAGCAAGTCCTCCATATTGAAATAAGACACCATTTCCAATTTGTTGGCTATCTCATGGTTGAGACCATTGATGAATCTAGCAATGGTGGTCTCTTCATCCTCAACAATGTTGGCTCGAGTCAAGGTCATCTCCAAGTCTTTGTGGTAGTCCTTCACACTCCTTTGGCCTTGCACTAGCTTTTAAAGTTTTAGGTGTTGATCCCTATAGTAGGAGCTGGGCACAAATCTCCTCGTCATTAAGGCTCTAAGGGCTCTCCATGTGTGTATGGGCTCCTCCTAATTCCTTCTCCTAGAAGTAATATCCTGATTCCACCATACAAGAGCATAGTTAGTGAACTTTATGGTGGCCAATTTAACCTTCTTTTCCTCAGAGTAATGATGGCAATCGAACACCATCTCAATCTTTTCCTCCCACTCCCAATATGCATCCGGATCACTCCTCCCTTGGAAAGGCGGAATGGTAAGTTTGATGGAGCTTAGATTGTTGTCCTCCCTTGGCTCCCCCCCTTTGGAAACCCTGTTAGTGTTGTGCCCAAAAGCCAGTCATGAGATGATTGTATTTTTGCACATTGAGTCATGATATTTTATTAAGGCATTAATCCAGCAATTATGTTTGTTGTTTTGTTCCTGCGTAACTTAACAAACATAATTGTAACCCTAGAATAATGTTATTCTTAAAAGTCCCTGGTCTAGTATTATTGTGGAGCGGGTTGCAATAATACATAACGACTAGCATATGTGGAGACTAATATGAGATATGTAGTCTACATATGGGTACAAGTTGGAGAACTTGTGTACTGGACCGACCCACCATGAGAACACTACATGGATCGTTATATGAGTGTCATAAGTGATTCCCATAGTGATCAGGGTATATGTAGTCCTTCGACCTAAGATCATCAAGGTTCCCTACATGTGAGTCACATACTTTGATACTTTGCTTTGTTGCTCGTAACTGAGTGAACTTGAAGGAGGTCATTGGGTATGTTACATATCATGCGGAGGGATTTGTATGATCAAGATGGGATTTGTCCCTCCTATGTAACGGGAGCGATATCTTCGGGCCCCTTGATAGAGTGAGACTTAGAAAATGCATGGCCATGCTCGGATGAGTTGATATGCGATATCAATGTCATCAGTTTAAGTTAGTCTACTCGGTAATCAAGAAACCAAAGATTGGGCTATACGAGAGTGACACATTCCATGTCTCGTGCTTAGTCTTGATATCTTGGACAAAGGGACAATGGCATATATCGGTGATGATCATAAAGGTATAGTCGAATCATCGACAATCTTGTCACTTGGGTAGCAATGATGTGTTGCTAGACACCGCTCATTACTTATGATCATAAATGTGATTTATGATCATTGCCAGCGTGATAAGAGCCTATTGGGTCGCACACATAGAGCTATTTGGATCATTAGAGTGCATGGGCTAATTATTTGGGTTATGGTTTCACTTTAATTTCGTATTAATAATGGGCCCAGAAGTTGAGCCATTATTAAGCCCGAAATTAAATCCTAATTGGATTAGGGCTTTGAAACCTATTAGGCCTGGAAGTTGAGTCTCACTATAAATACAACTTTTAAGTGAGAAATTCGTAGGTCTCCTTGCCCTAGCCTCCAAAAAGGACAGCCGCACTCTTCTCTTGCAATTCCTTGGAGGACGCAAGCTAGCACTGCGAGCGCAAGAGAAATGCATCTACCGGGACGTGGTGGAAGCGTGGTGATCCCGAGAGGCTCGTGTGGATACCATAGAGAGCCTGAACACGTCAACTGTTCAGGTTTTGTGATTCGACTCTACAGTTGAGTGAGAGGTCTCAATCGAAAATTAGGTATGAAAATTTTTGAACACCCGGTTTACCCCGTTTCACTTGGATCCTGGAGGGTTTCGGTTAAATTCTGCTACGCTGTTTGGCTCCCGGAACCCAACAAACCCATGGTCATGCCAATGCCCTTCTTCCTCCTCGGGCTCTTCTCTCCTTGGACCTCTCCTTGGTTGCATGATGGGATTTGGTCTCCTTGGCAACCTCAAGTCAATGTCTTCAATCCTCCCCACAAGTCTATTGAGAGTTTCTTAGAGCTCTCTCATGGTTGGCTCATCATTGTGTATTACTTCCATTCTTCTATCCTTCTGGCCCTCCATACTCCTGAAAATAACAAAGATCCTCACAAACACTCACCTCATGTGTTTCACTCAAAATATGAACACTCAAACACTCAATTTGTTAGTGGGATATTTCTATTTAAAGAGTCATCAAAAGTTCTAAGAAAACAATCCTCAAAGCACACAAGAAAACTTGAATTTTTGAAGAACTATTTTGACTCCAAAAGTGGTGGGCTAAACAAGCTTTAAAAGACTCTAGGAAGCCCTTGCAATTGATGATCACAAGAACCACAAAGAAAGATTTTTAGACTCAAAAACAATAGGATAGGTTTTGGGGAACAGAACTTCCAACACTTTGTAAAATCTTCTCTTTTTGCAAGCTTTCTTCTTTTCTTTTTCTTTCTCTTTCTCTTCCTTTTCTTTTCCTTTGTTTTTTTTTCTCTGTTTTGCTTGCTGTTTTGATGCTAAACAAATTTTCTCCTTGAAATTCCTTGCTGCCAAAGACAAAAAGTCAGATTTCTTTTCGGCCAAGACAAGAAACTATGAAAACATGCACAATTTGAATCAACTTTTTGATACCGAAACTTGCTGAACTTTGATCCTTCTTTTTTTGGTTTTTTCTTCACTCTAGGATGCTGGAAACATTGAAAACAAGAGAGATTAATAGGGCTGGACATGAAATAGAAAGATAAGAAACAAACAAGAACAAACAAATTGAAACCGAGAACACTAGACAACACGGATTGACTTCTTTTTGTTGTTTTTGTGATTTTTGGACTTGAACAAGGGTGGAATAAAAAGGAAAGACCTGAAACAAGAAGAAAAATGATTAAAACAGAGGAGTAAGACATGAAATTACTGGAAAAAAATTGAAAGAAAACCGAAGATAAACAAGAACACAAGATATGTCCTTCAATGGAACTTGTGGCTCTGATACCAACTGATGCAAACCCTGATGGTATAAAGACCATGAAACGCGCCCAAGATGTGATTCAAGCTCCACAAGACATCAAACAGACTAGGTTTGAAGACCCCCACCCCTAATCAACCTGTGACTAGAAACGAGAAGTATAGAACTCCAAGAACACAAGCACACTTGTGCACCAAGGCAGTCCACAAAGAACCAAAGAGAAAACCTCTCCAAAGAGCAATATTATTTCGGCATTAATCTGTGTATTTACATCCAGAATATGTGCCTTTATATAGGTCTAAACTAGGGTAAAAATCTGGGCAAAATTGGCAGCCCAAGTCACCTAGGAAACCTAGTTACAAAGGACTCAAGAAAACCTAGTCAAACTAGGACTCTAACACACTTTTAACACATGTTTAAGGTGTGCAGCGAATTCCTTTTATCATAAATGACCTGAATCAATTCCATGGCCTAAATAACATCCTAAATAATGTAAATAAATGGGAAACTAAAATAAAATACGTTACAAAATAAGATTGGCCATAAAATCCCCAAAATAGTCTTCTCAGGTGGTTCCTGCTTGTGTCTTCAACTTCAAGCGGAAATTCGAACTTGATACAGCCATGATTTCTCAAAATGCAAAGCATGAAAGTTTTAGATATCTTTCTTAGCTTTGAAATTACATATGAACCACACAAAACGGACATCTAAAGCCAAAGATATGCCCAAAATACTGCAACTGCTTTTGAACCAGTGATAACTCGCAAATCGTGACTTTGAAGCTATATTGGACCTCCTTAACGTGAAAACGGGGTTTGATGGTCTGCATATGATTTGTAGCTCCAGATGTTATCTTTCTAATGAATCAAGAATTACTCAATTCCAATCTGTTAAGCTCAAGATATAATTTTTCTACCAGAATATCGCCAATCTGTCAACATCCAAGCTTGGCCATCATCTCCATACGATTCCTTGCATGTTTCAGCAGCTCCTTAGCCTTCTTCCTTGTCAATTGTCCACTAGTTATCTTCAATGGATCCTTGCTATCCTTGGCTATGCCTTCTTTGATCGTATCACTTAACCTTGTGAAAAATGAAAAGATGAACATACATTTGTAGAGATGAAAGGGTAATGCAATGATTACACCTATAGGAGTAGGTAGATTATTGTCAGAAGAAAATGAAAATTTTCAAAAATGATAGCTTATATGTATAATAGTTGTGACTATGACTCACATCTTCCACCGGTTTTATGTCCAGTAACAACTTCAATGCCTTCTATGAGTTGGGGATTTGCTTCCCATCCTGTTTTCTTACAAACTGGCAAATAGGGTCTTTTAAAGTCCCAAGACTATAATGCTCTCGTTCTTTATGAAAAATACTCCATAAATCAAAATGTTCATGTTGCACTAATCCACAAGAATGTGTCTCAAGAGTCAATCGAATATTATCTAAAGAATCCTTACTCAGGCCATTCTTAATGAATTGTATTTTATCTTCTCGATTATCAAACACCATTCCTAAAGAACGAGATCTAGTATCACAAGTCCATTGACCACATTTGTGACAGACTCGTAACCTTTTCGCTCTTCATAAGAGCTTTTTCCTAAGCCAGGCATGTGAGACACAAATGCATTTAGGATTTCACCAGGCAAATGAACCTTAGCATCATTTAACCAATGCTCATATTCAAGAATGCCTTTATGCACCAAAACTCTTAATCATTCACATCTAGCTTGGTAAATCCTTTTAAGAACATTTATTGGGAGAGAGGGAAAGTATTTTCACAAAGTAGAAAGAATAGAATCCATTGGTGAGAAAAAATTGAAAGAGGAAAGAAAGAAATCAGTTATTATGGGAAACTGAGATAACCGACTTGAAAGCCACAAAGTACCGTATCCGCCACTTAACCGGGAAGAAATGGATCCTAATTTTTGAAAATTTTCAAAGGCTTTGTAGAATGCATGTGCGTCTTTAAACAAAGAGGGCCAGTGAAATCTAGACTGCAAAATCTTTACAACTATTTTCTTTGACAAAAAATGCCCTCCGCATGTTTCAAAATGAGAAAATTCAATGACACTTTTTACCTTATCCTTTGGTATGCATCTCGTAAATATCTAGTTAGTACAGTATTTGAAAAGGTAAGAGTCATCCCAATAAAAATTTGCCACCTCATGTAGAAATTTCTTCTTATCTTGGATACTCCATTGAGCTGGTATCAGTCTTGTCACCAAAAAGTTAATAATATTAGCAAACCAAGGCACTGTAGTGAACAAAAATTAGAAATTTGTCAGGAAAACTATAATTTATGGGTGCAGCCTCAATTGTTGAATTCATTGTCAGTCTTGACAAATATGCAGTGACAATATTTTTGGTGCCATTCTTATCCTTGATCAAAATGTTGAATTCTTGAAGATATATGATCTAGCATATCAGCCTTGATTTAGCATCTTTCTCTGACATTAGGCACTTCAATTGCTTAAGTAAAAGCTTAAACTCAATTGTGTGAATTTTATTTTGCCCTTCAATTTTCAGTTTCCAACATGTGTTTCCCTTCACCTGTGAAGAATCAAGCAATGAACATATGTTAGATGTATCTTGATCCATTTATATAATTGATTCAAATGAATTAACCAGATGATTTTTTAGAGGATCAGGCATACTCCCTTCTTCGATGTGGTTTCTCCCAATAGTATCGATGAGGCAAAGTTCTTCACTTTCATCTTCTTTTTTAGGTGGCTGCTTAAGCAAGTTGAAAATATTGAATTCCAATGTCATATTTCCAAATGTCAGCTTCATCAATCCATTCTTCCAATTAAGTAAGGCATTAGAAGTTGCTAAAAATGGACGTCGCAAAATAACAGGAATTGAATTTTTAATTTTCACTAGCGGTGTCTAAAATAATAAAACCATAGGATATATGAATTTATCAACTTGGACTAACACATCTTCAATGACTCCTTCGGGTACTTTCACTGATTTGTCAGCAAGCAAAAGAGTTACTTCGGTTGGTTTTACCTCACCCAAATTTAGTTTTTGGTAAATTGAATAAGGAAGTAAGTTTACACTAGCCCCAAGATCAAGTAATGCTTGCTCAATTTTATGTTCTCCAATGAAACATGATATTATTGGACAACCAGGATCCTTGTATTTTAAAGCAATGTTATTTTGAATAACAGAACTTACCTGTTCGGCTAAGAAGGCTTTCTTTTTCACATTCATTTTTGTTTTAACAGTGCACAAATCCTTAAAAAATTTGGCATAAGAAGGTACCTATTTAATCACACGCAACAAGGGAATATTGATTTTTACTTGCTTGAAAATATCCAAAATTTTAGGATTTTGATTCACCTTCTTAGGAGTAGTTAACACCTAAGGAAATGGAGGTGTTGGTGGAGATTCAATTCGTTCTTCGCTTGGTAAAGGTTCAACCTCTTCTTTACTCTTAGAAGTTGACTCATTGTCTTCTTCACAAGGATCAGGAATGGATTTTTCAATAACCTTACCACTGCGGAGTGTAATGATTGACTTCACTTGATCCATGGTTTGACCTTTGGGATTTGGTTGTGGTTGAGAAGGAAATTTTCCTTTCTCCTGAATGTTGAGTGCAGATGCAAATTTTGCAAGAGTATCTTTCAAATCAATCATGGTTTGACTTGTTTGAGCATTAATGGACTCTTGCTTCTCAATGAATGAATGCAATGTATCTTCAAGATTTTTCCTAAAAAGAGGAACATATAGTGCATACCCTTGAGTTTGTTGGAAATTTTGTTGGGTGTGCAAAGGTGGTTGTTAAGGTCGAGCGTGATTATCATTTCTTCAACTGAAATTTGGATGATCCCTCAAACCAGGATTGTAAGTTTGTGAGTATGGATTTTGGGTTAGTCTCTCAAATTTATTCAATGCATTGACTTGTTCATGAAGACATTCTTTGAAATAGGGCAAGGTTGGACAATTGCTAGTGGAATGCCTCAACCTTTCTAGCTAGGGATGCAAATTTTACTTGAAGGTCATTCTCTTCCTTAAGATGGTATATGCCTCCACTAGATGCAGGGGATTGAGTCTTAGCTGGGGCCTCATAGGTAACAGCGGTGTCCCAATTTTGTGCATTTTCTGCTAGCATGTCTAGGTAATTCATTACCTCATTAGGATCTTTATCCTCAAATGCTCCATTGCACATCATTTCTACCATTTGTCTTTCCCTAGGTGACAAACCTTTCTAAAAAACTGAAACTAATCTCAAAGTTTCAAAACCATGATGTGGGCATGTGTTAAGTAAATCTTTCTATCTATCCCAACACTAGTAAAAAGTTTTTCCTAATTTCTATGTGAAAGTTGTGATTTGCCTTTTGAAAGAATTTGTCCTGTGGGTAGGAAAATACTTTTTAAAAAATTGTTGTTGCAGTTCATCCCATGAATTAACGGAGCCTGAACTAAGATTTTGTAGCCAAGTTTTAGCCTTATCTTTTAAAGAAAAAGGAAAAAGCTTAAGCCTAATGTTGTTCACGCTATAGTTTAGGTTGTTATATGTGCGACAGACCTCCTCAAATTCTCTCAGAAGCAAGTAAGGATTTTTGAAATCAAAACCATGAAAATTTGGTAAATGTTTAATAATATCTGGCTTGAAATTGAAGTGACATGCATCAGCAGGAAATATTAGACATGATTGAGTCCTATTTCTTATGGGGTTCATATATTCTCTAAGTGTCCTAGGTTGATATTGGTCATTATGTAGAGAATGGTTGTCCTCTTGGTCATTAATGTGTTCAGCCATGTTTGAAGAAGATGAAGATTCTCTTACCAGTCTACCACTTGATGTACGTGACCAAGCTTTCATGCATTAACAAAATAATAGCAAGAAAACAAATATCAACAAAAAGTTAGGTAGGAGGCTCCGCCTTCCATTTAATAATAATAAGAAAAATAAATAAAAAGAAAGCAATATGAAAAAAAAAAGATAGGAGGCTCAGCCTTCCATTCAACAAAAAAAAAAATAAGAAATATAAGATTAACAGAAATTAAGGGGTAGGAGGCTCAGCCTTCCATACAATGAAAAAAAATGAAACAAAATAAAAGGGAACAAAAAGAGAAAAATTGAACTTGTACTCTAATTTTACTTCCCCAGGAATGGTGCCAAAAACTTGCTGCACTCTAGTAGTTTTAACCCAAGTGTAGGTTGTCGCAAGTAATAAAATCTTGGCAGTCCAAGTGTCGAACCATAAGGAAGTGAATTAAGAAATACAAATTATAGATATTTAATAAGGAAGCTTTTCGTAAAAGGTGTGAACAAGTGTTGATTAAAAATTTAAATTCAAATAAAATATCTAAGGTTAGGGGATCCACTTTTAGTATATTGGTTATGATTAATTTTAGCCCATCTTACCACTCAATTAAGATCCACACATAAAGGAGGTCCCAATTAGGGAATTTAGTTAGTATTAACTTTCATTGATCTTAAAATGCCAACGTTTGCTAATGCATTCAAGTATCCATCATGCCAACCTTTGTCTACAATAACTCAAGATTCCAATATAGCCAGCAGAGCCATGTTCTATAGAGGGAATCATGCAGCTTTTGTGTGAATGATTGACTATGATGAATCAAGACTCCCACTTAACAAGGAGGGAAGTTAAATTGATTAAGGAAGAAAATACCGTTAACATTGTGATCCACTCAAATCAATCATAACCTCTATACCAAAAGCTTCACCCTTTCACCTTAGCAAAAAGGAACATTAGTTAGTCATGATAAAAGTAGATAACATGTAGAAAGATGAAATAAACATGGATTGAAAGATGAAAAGAAGAATAAGAAAACACTTCGGCAGAGCTTTGGTATTGAAAACAAGAACAAGAAGAAAGGAGAAAATCTAACTTTGATACACAAACATGGAAATGGCCTAAGAAATGGCATGAATTCATCCTCCGCCAAGGTGCCTATTTATAGAGTTTTTGGGGTGGGTGAAATGGTAAAATAGTAAAATGTAGGTAAATACAAATCAACAAAGGCAGGTTGCAAATTATTTTAATTGTTTGACCATTGTAAACATTGAACCAGCTCTTCCTCAAAACATGGAACTTGTAGATCCCTTCTTTGTCTTTGAATCGATGGCTTCCTCATCCAAATTGGACATCCGTAGCTCAAGTTATGATTTTTCTACCAAAACTGCTCTTCAGCACATGAAAGAATGAATGGTCTCATCTATAATCAGATTTTTGCAATGAAAATGATCAAACTAGCTCATAGAATGAAGCAGAGTTGAAGATCTATGTGTTGGCTTTTAGATGAATTTGGAATCACTCAATTCTGATGTCTATAGTTGCAGATATGATTTTTCTCGTGTAGGATCACCAAGTGATGATTTTACCTACATAAAAAATAATTATTTAATATTAATGAACAGTAAACCGCATATGTATAGTGAATACACATATGAACAGTGAAATACACGTATGAACGGTAAGTTAGTGAATAGTAACTATGAATCGTAAAAATGAGTGTGAATAATAAAAATGTGTGAATAGTAGCCCTGTGGAAAATTGCTTAGAATATAGAAATTAATCATACTCAAAGTGTATAATGATGATTTAAACCCTTAATAGCAATACGCTCATGAGTATTCATCATGCACGATGCCGAGGAGTGCTTTTAATTAAGAAAGTATATTGAATTGTTCATTAAGCAAGGGCAACTTTGTTGCTACTTGCAGATGTCGTCACCCAAAGCCCAAGAAAGAAAGGAAGAAGATAAAAAATGAGAAGATGGGGATTATGATTCTTACTGATGTCAGAACTAATGTCCCAAGAAACACCCGCCACTTTTGGCCAGTATAATCCAGACAATCACGACTGGAATACCCTCAGCTGAGAGGAAAAAGAAAGCCTGGGAAATCACGATGATGGAATTTGATAACCAAACGAACAAACTTGTTCATAAAGATGGGTCTACAGTGAAGTTTCCACACAATAACCCTCTCTTAATCATCACAAGGATAGAAAGTTGGGATGTCAAAAGGGTGCTCATCGATGATGGGTCGAATGCCGACTTTTTGTTCTTCCATTTGTTGCCAAACTTGGGTATCTTCAAAGGTGATCTTAAACCCGTTACTTTGCCTACGTTTGGCATTGTGCCCTTAGAACTCCCAGTATTTGGGTGGATATATCTACCCCTGATGCTAAAGGGCAGCTCGATCCAAACCAAGGAAGAACTCTTTGCTTCTACTATGACAAGGTTCTTTATCATAGATGTCCCATCTTTATGTAATGCCATCCTTAAAAGGCAGATACAGGGTAATCTTCACATTTATCCAAATGTGAAATACCTGACAGTTATACTCTGCAAGAATGAGGGTGACGCAAAAATACTCATTGATCAAGCTGAAAGTAAGAAAAGTTTTTGTGAAAGCAAGACAGAGCCTAGTGAAAGTTCACATTCATAATTTGGCAAAGAAGAGCATATCAGGCAAAGATGAGACAGAGAGTGAAAAAAGTGATCTTGAAAAAATAGAAACAGAGGATGTCAAACTTGTCCTTAGCCGAAGTACCCGAGTAGGGGAAAAATTAGTTATAGGTGACAAGGAAAAGCTTGTATCCTTTCTATTAATGAATAAAGATCTATTTGCTTACTCTTAAAAGGATATGCGTGCAGTAGACCCAGGTATAATTCAACACAGCCTTAAAGTATGCATAGAGTTGAATCCTATTAGAAAGAAAAAGCATAGCCTCTCGGTGCACAAGAAAAATTTCATTAAATCCAAAGTGCAATGAGTAACAGAGCAGGCATAATAAGGGAGGTCAAGTACCCCGAATGGCTTAGCAACATTGTTGTTGCCACAAAGGAAAGGAGTAGTAAATTCTGAATGTGCATCGACTTCTGAAATATAAATAATGCTTGTCCGAAAGACTAGTATCCTTTACCACCAATAGACCAATTGGTAAACTCCACTGCCGACTATGGTCTACTTAGCTTCCTTGATGCTTTTAGCGGCTACCACCAAATTTGGATGGATCCTAAAGATGAGGAAAAAATTGCCTTCATTACCAAAGTTGGGACCTACTATTATGTCAGAATGCCATTGGGCCTTAAAAATGCATCAGGCACATACCAAGGTTGATGAACAAGGTATTCAACTCCCAGATTAGGAGAAATATGGAAGTGCAAGTCAATTATATCATAGTTAAGAGTAAACAACCTAGTAATCATATCATAGACTTGGTGGAAACATTCCACCAACTGCAAAAATTTCAAATTCACCTTAACCCCGAAAAGTGTGTGTTTGGGGTGACTGCTAGCAAATTCCTCGGCTTTATGGTATCCGATGATGGTATTGATGCCAACCCAGAAAAGGTTCATGCTCTGCTAGAATTTTGAACTCCAACCACGACCAGGGATGTGCAAAGGCTTACGGGTTGAATTATAGCCCTTAGTAGATTCATCTCTAGATATGGAGATCGGTGCTGACCATTCTTCAAAGTGCTCACCAAAGCAGCAAAAAATGAAGGCAACTTTGGTTTTGAGAAACATCTTTGGAGCAAAGATTGCTGAAAGGCTAGGGATGAATTTAAGTGCTACTTAACCCATCTGCTGACACTTCGGCAACCACTAGAAGGGGAACATCTCATCAACTATCTCGTTGTCACTAAAAAAATAGTAACTTTGGTACTAGTGAGGGAAGAAGGAGGAAAGCAAAGGCCGGTGTACTATGTAAGCAAGTCCCTGCATGGTGTCGAAGTTAGGTATCCTCTACTGCAAAATGCCGTATATGTCCTAGTACTGGCAAGCAGGAGACTTCAGCCTTATTTCCAAGGATATCCCATCACAGTGTTAAGTAACTTACCACTCTGGGATGTCAAGAGGAAAGTAGACCACTTGGGATGACTGTTAAAGTGGTGCATCGAGCTCGGTGAGTTTGGTATCACTTATGAGCCAAGACAGGCAATAAAAGCCCAAGTGTTGGCAGATTTCATTGATGAGGTGCCTAAAGCCGAAGGTACTCCGAAAGACCTCAAAGATGATGAACCTAAGTGGACATTATTCATCGATGGTGCCTTAGGATCTAAACACCAGGGAGCCGGAGTAATTCTCCATGGGCCCGAAGGTATGAAAGCTACGACGGCCATGAAATTTGGTTTCAAATGTCACCAACAATGTTGCCGAGTATGAAGCCCTAATAGCAGGCTTGTGACTAGCAAAATGAGTCGGTGTTAGAAATCTGAAGGCCTAGAGTGATTCTCAACTGGTGGTGTGGCAGATGACACGGGACCATAGGACAAAAGGCCTGAACTTGGTAAAGTACAAAAATCTTGTAAAAAGGCTCATTGAAGAGTTTTATAAGGTACAAATAGAGAACATACCTCGACGAGATAATATGGAAGGTGATACTTTCGCCAAATCAAAGTAGTCAACTAAAGTACTCAATCACCTGAGCATAGCAATAATGTCCATTGCAAACTCAGGAAAAGGATGGAAGGATCCTACCAAAAAATATCTCATAACTTTGGAACTACTCGAAGACCCTCTGGAAGCCACGAAGGTGTGAAAGTGCTCGAGTGAATACTTCCTAATCGGGGAAGAATTGTTTTGACAAGGGTACGGCAATCCATTGCAAAGATGTATTAGTGAAGATGACATTGAAGCAGTTCTAAAAAAAGTACACAAAGGAGCCTTTGGATCTAACATCAGGACCAACACCCTCGCTAGGGTACTACTTCGATAAGGGTATTTATGGCCTACTCTGATCAAGGACGCAAGGCAGTTTGTGAAAAAATGTGATAGGTGCCAGAGACATGCACCCATCCAAAGAATACCCTTGGAGGCAATAATGTCTGCTAATTATCCTTGCCCATTCACAGTTTGGGGTATTGACCTTGTCGGTCCTTTCTCGACGGCTCTTGGAGGAGTGGAGTTTTGCATAGTTACGGTAAATTATTTCATCAAGTGGATTAAGGCAGAAGCTCTAGCAATAATTTTGGTGAAGGATAACCCAAAGTTTGTCTAGAAGAACATCATATGTAGATTTGGTGTACCGAGGGTGATAGTAGCAGATAATGGTTCCTAATTCATTGATAGAGGAGGATTTTAGGAATTTGCCACCAACCTTGGTGTAAAATTACACTTCACCCTAGTTGTCCATCCTCAGAGCAATGGACAAGTTAAAGTGTCCAATAGGACAATAAAAGATGGTCTGAAGAAGAGGTTAAAAAAAGCGAAGGGAAAATGGCCTAGAGAACTCTTCAGTGTACTATGGAGTTATCGAACAACTCCTAGAAGAGCTACCGGTGAAGCACCTTTTTCACTTGTATTTGGTACTGAGGCCATTATCCCCGTCGTAGTCATACAATCATCAATTAGAGTACAAGTGTTCGATGAAGAAGGGAACAACCTCAGTTTAAGAACTGATAGCCAAAGGGCTATTAACCTTTCTAGAATTCCCAAAGTGACCTGAGAAGCACCACCCTCAGGAAACATGAGTGACCAACCTCGGGAAAGAAGGGGCCCTTACCATCCTCTAGAAGAACACCACCTTATAACTGAGGGGCCATGATCCTCGAGATCTCCAGATCACCCAGGAAAAAACCACCCTCAGGGAAGACCTAGCACCAAGCTCGGTGAACGACAACCACACTCGGTAGGTAACAGAACCAACCTCGGAAAATCTATATACTACCGACTTTGGAATAGCAAACTCACCAAGTTCACAAAAGTATATTCCCATCCTCGGCAAGAAAGAGCGTCTTCTGAAGGTGCCCCATTCTGCCGAAGGGCCTCTCCTAATAGCCCTCGATGGCTATATTGAGCCAAAGGGGGCCTCCTATTCTGAAGGAGCCTTATACCCTGAAAGCATCTCATTCTCTTAAGGGGTCTTGCGGAGATACGATAAAAATGGTTAAGGAGCCTCTAACAGAAAGACCTCGCACACGGCCCTGCCCTTTGGCCGGAACGGCCTACGGCAAGCTGGAGATACCTATCTTTGAGGCTACGGATCAAATTTGATCGAACACATATAACGATCTGAACAGGATGTGTCAAACGGCCTTCTCCCTCCACCCTCCTCTAAATACTTAGGAAGGACCTTGGTAAGAAAGGAGAGAGAACTCTAGCTATTCCCCACTCTTTGCTCCTTACAGCTCTTGCTCTCAAATACTGACTTGGCGTCGGAGGCTCCTCCCCCAGAAACACATTCTCTGGAGTCTCTAACCCCTGTTCTTCAAAGTCTTGCAGACACCATCCTACCGGAAGTCTCCCATTCGGGCACCTTCACACCGGAAGCCTCTCCCTCAAGCCAGTATGTCATACAACGAGGATGCCGCTGGGCATCAAGAACCAAGTTAGACATAATTGACGAGCATAGGGAGATGGCCAAACTTAAGAGAAAAGGCAAAGGGTAGCTGGCATGTCAAACCTAAAGGGATCAAGAAAGAAGACCTTATTCTTCGAAAAACTAAACTAGAACCCCATACACCATCTCATGGCGTGCATCAGGCAAATTGGGAAGGACCATATTTGGTCCTCCAAGAAGTTCGGCCAGGAGTCTATAAACTTGGAAATATAGAAGGAGAAGAGTTGAAAAACACATGGCATTCAAACGCTTTGAAAAAATTCTATACTTAGAATTTGGTGATCTCTCCAAAGAAGTCAACCGATGTGGTGATTTCATTTTTACCAAAGGAGGTTGACCAAATCTAGCCAACCCCGAAGGTATCTAATTGTTTTTGTACATAGCAAGTTCCCCAAAAATGTTGCTTGAATCCTATTCCAAAAACACTTAGGAAAAAATGCAACTTGCCAAAAAGGAATTGCGAATGCTTTAGATCCTTGATAGTATTTTCATCGAGGATAATCTGTAATTGAATGTGTTGAGTGTCATTGAACCGTAGGTTATAAGTCACCTGAAGGTGGTGAATCAAAATTGAAGAAGTTTCAAAGTCAAGTTCATCGAAGATAGTACTAATTGTGGACTTATGCAAAATTTTGAGAAATGATGGCAATTCCATTAGAAGGTGGAAAGTACAAAAAAAACCTATGGGTTATTTGGCCCACATTTTGCTTCTTTGGCATCTGCGTCCTCAGCATCCTTCCCCATCATCATCGTCAGCGTCTTCAGCCAAATGACAGATGTTAGGACCTTACCTCAGTGCTTGGCCCAGGCCAAAAATGTAAGAAAAATACATTAAAGACATGAGGGACTCAAATGAAAATGTGGATAGTGGTGTATATGTGCAACCAAAAGCTATCTGGTCCAAATTGCACATGAGAAATGGCATAAGTGCTAATGGCAGAAAACAAAGATTATGGGCTAAACTGAATGTCCTTCTGGGTGCTTCAACTTACACTTATCTTAAGGTTGGATTATGTGGCACCACGCAAAGAAATGGTGCAACTGAGAAGGGCATTATGCCCAATTTATGTGCCACATGGTCTATAACCGGAGATGCATGCTTCCACTCAAACTAATGACATGATTTTAGGTCAAAATATCAAGTTAAGCTTGACTGAGTTCCTGGCTTGGTGTTCTTCATGTTGAAGTGCCGGGTTCATGCCAATTTCTTGGTGATTAAGGCTTGAAGTGAAGAATCAAGCTAACATTTGGTGGTTTCGGCACTAGGCAACCTTGCACTTGAGTTGCCAAGCTTGGTTTTGAAGGTTCAAGTGTTAACCGAGAGCTCAAGCTTGTGATTGGTAAGGTTTCACAAAATTCTAGTTGATTTTGGTAATGATTCCATGTTCAACTAGATTAATAGCTTCTAAGTTATAGTATTATTGAGCCATATGATCTTAGATTGCTAAATGGGGCATATTGGAACCTTCAAGTTTATGTGAGTTTTTGGCTAGCTAGTCAATAATGGCAAGTACTAAGGTTCAAGGTAAGTATGCCAGCTTATCTTTAAACTTGGAGCTCTAGTGGAATGGAGTTGCATTGGCAAACCTTGGAGTGCAAACTATGTGTGTGTACTTGCTAGTGGTTTCGGCCGATAATAGAGTTGCATTGGCAAAGCTTGAAGTGCAAACTATATTGTGTGCTTGTTTGCTTGGATGTGCATGTTAACCCCTTGTAGATGTTGTTATTATGTATATACGTCTCGGATATCATGTGCATATGCCATTATGCTTGTGTTTTTTTGTGTTTTCTTGTCTTTCTGGTAGGTTAAGTAAGGCTTTGTGGAGGTTAAGCATTCGGGCTGAACTAAATTAGCTCATTGAGCTATAGTGAGCCTTTCTGAGTATATGAACTCATGCCCCTTATTGCATATCTTTCAGGAAAAGGCTTAGAGTTTGAGTGGTTGTGTGTGTAGCTTGTGTGCTAAGTTATTGCACTTTTTGTCAAGGTATGTGCCAAAATAGAAAGTTTGGCTTATGAGTACAATGTGCAAGTCTTATGGTTAATGCTCAAACTTATGTGTTTGATTTTTGTAGGCTTTGTATAGAGTTGTGGGACAAGTCTAGGAGGAGCTATGGATGTGTGTTCATGGGCATTAGTGTTTTGGTTTGCTTTCATGACCATGGATTTGGTTATAGGACTTTTCCTTCAATCTTGTATTATACCTTTAAGGTGGCTCTCGGGTATTATAGATAAGTGTGGGTATGTAAGCATAACTTGTAGCCATTTTGGACAATGAGTACTCTTGGTATTTTTCCAAGTGATTAGTACTAGTTTGGAGGCCATTTTGTGTATGTATATACCTTAGTTGGACCATGCACTTATGTATATTTTATGAATGGATGAATGCCAAGTTATGCTTTGATTATATGCTTATGGATTTGTCCTATTGTGTTAAACCTCTTGTGACTCTTATTAGGCTGAATGTGCATTGACATGAAAAACAAGTTTTTAACTTGAGATATGATGGCCTTCTTGTAATGCCCAGAAAATCCTAAATGATTAAGTCCTGGGGCAAGTGGATTAAGGACATAAAAATTTTCCTAATTTGGAAATTAAGATCAATTAAATTGAGGAGGCATTGAATTAAATGAGGAATGGGCATAAATGAGTGTTGGACACTCTTTAAAATAAACTTGGCCTAGGCCATGAGAATTAGTGGTGAAAATGGTGGAATTTGAAGTTGAGGGACTCAATTTTACAAAGGAATTTTTTATGGGAGGACTCAATTCCACAAATTGAGAAGATTGGAGGACTAGGGGGAGTTAGCCCAATTTGCATGGCAAGGAATGCCGTGGCCGGCCACTCCCCATTTCCACATTAATTTATTTGTCCACTCACCCTCCACCCACATTAAAATAATCTACCCATACCTCCCACTCACCCATGTCCCCCACTAACCATTTCTTTATTATTTACCCATACCTCCTACTCACCCATGTTCCCCACTCACCATTTCTTTATTATTTACCGATACCTCCCACTCACTTATGTCTCCCACTTTGAATTCTTTATTCCCCCACTATCCTATTCTTTATTAGTTCCACTCAATCATGTTACCCACCCATTTGAACTAGAAGCCGGCCACACCTCACTCACACTCATTCAACATTTCACTCTTCACTTCACAACACCAAACTTTCTCATACTCTCTCCTCGCTCCAAGTTTCGGCCATGGTTACTTCTCTAAGCTCCCAACTTCTTGTTCTTCTTCTAGCTCTCGGCCTTGACAGAAAACCCACAACCATGCACATTCCACCCAGTTTTCTGGGTATTTTCCAACCTCCTAAACACATCCAAATCAAGAATCAAGTGAGTTATCAAAGGAAAAGTCACAAGAAAGTTTCGGCCCTCAAGTGTTCTTGGTGTTCTTGAGGTCTACTCAAGGAGCTCATTGCATGCGTGGAGTTTCCAAGCCATGGGAAGCAAGAAACGAAGAAGAACATCAAGGAAGAACAAAGCTCAAGTTTCGGCCATTACCTCTTTGTGAGGATAAAAAGAAAGTTCTACCTTCATCCTTGGACGTTTTTGTGAAGAACACCAAGTGTTCTTGGTAATTTTGGAGCATTGGAAGCCATGCAAAGCAAACACTGATAAAGGTTCCATGAATGGACATGGATTCGGCCATGAGTGTACTTGGCATGGTAGAGCTCTTATCCAACTGTCCTTGGTGCCTTGGAGGTCCTACGGTCATCCTAGACAAGAAAACAAGCAAAAGATGGAAGAAAGACAAGGATGAAGTTTTGGCCAAGTTGGTATCTTGGCATGCATAAACCTAGACCAAGTGTTCTTGGTGTTAAAGAAGTTCTTATGAATGTATAAGGCAATGGCCAATAGTTGGATGTAAAAAGGAGAAATTTTGTAAGCTAAACCAATCAATGAAAAGTACGGCCAGGTTGTGATTTTTGTGACTTTTTATGTAAACCAAGTATCCTTGGTGTTTATGGGTTCGTAGATGTATATGGAACTAAAATAAGAAAAGAGAATGAAAAGCAACATTCGGCCATAGTGCTATTTTTGTAGTTGTGTGTGCAAACCAAGTGTTCTTGGTGTTTATGTGTTCCTAGTGAAATATGGAACTAAAATGAGGAAGAAGAAATAAACAACAAATTCAGCCAAGAGTTGTTCTTGAAATCCTTAAGTGGAAACCAAGTGTCCTTGGTATATGTGAGCTTCTAAGTACATGTATGCTTGAAAATCAAGTGGAGCTTGAGAGAAAAGTTAAGGCTAATATTCGGCCATGGTCATTATGGAGAGGTTTCATGAGCTAAAACACTTGTGCATAGTGTTCATAAACTCCTACATTGACTTAAGACTTGGACAAAGAGTAAGAACCAAGAAAGGTTAAGTTTTGGGCCTTACCTTCTTAAGTTGAGGTCGAGTAAGTTACACCAAGTAGTCTTGGTAAATTATGGTTCTTTGAGTTAATCAAAAGCAAGTAAATAGCATGTTAGTGTTCTGGGCTTTCTAGGTCCATTAAGGAAAAGACAAGTTCTAACAAACAACAAAGCAAGGAAAAGGCAAAGGCATGAGCAAAAGGTTACTCAGACTTTGGTAAGGATTCTTATACTCACTATGTTGCATGGTGGATTTCCATGATTATGTTTTGTGAGTATTAGTACCCTTGTGTGATGGTCAAAGAACCGTATGATTCTAGGTGTGCATGCAGGGCTAAGTTGTTTTGTTGCTTCGGCGACTCTATATGAGGATTTCTCATACTCACTTTGTGAGTATTCGGGCACATGGTGAATAGTGGGCTAAGTTTTGTTGCTTCGGCAACTATGGTTTACTCATGAGTTAAGTGCAAGCATTTAGGGCTAGGGATTGAGTTTGGCCAACTCGATTCCCAAGCTAAGGAGCGCTCAATACGGTGTAAATAAAGAAATGGTCAACTGAGAATTGTGATATGGAATATGCTAATGCTTGCGATGCCCACGGTGTCACGGGACACGGTGTTGTGTGGTGTGTTGTGTTGTGTGCTTCTATGAAATTGCTTGTGCATGCTGACCCTGATTATTATTATCATTATTGTATGCCTTGTGTTTTCTTTGTTTTAGTGTTTTCCTTTGCAAGAACACGGAATAATTGCCATTACATTCTTGGCATAAGTTAGGGTTTGGAATCCATATGTGACTTTGAGAGTCATGAGAATTACCTCACTATGTTAGGCATTAGATGCCACCGGGATCCTTCATGAGTTTATAACTCACCCGCCCTTTTCTACTTTTGTAGGAAAAAGATTGCTTGAAAGATCAAGCTAAGAGTATTGTAGTACTCTTTCTGTTGTGTTAAAGGGTTGAGTATGTGTATGGTATTGCTCAATATATTCATATGTTCTAAGTGACTTATACGGTATAGATTGCTTGTGAATCAAGCTAATGGTGTGGACTTACTTGTGCAGGCTTATGGAGTCTAGAAGTTGTGGGAACAAGGTCTATTAAGGTGGAATGTGTTCGATAATATGAATTTATTGCCATGTATCATGCTTTTGGATATCCTGGCTAAGTTTTAAGTAATTACGTTTACTTTCAATATAACACCATTTTAATTCTTGTAAATATAGACTCACAGACTATGGTATTTTTGCATGCTTGGTGATTTTTACCATGTGCTTGGCATGTGCCAAGAATGATATGCAAGTATGGAATTTAATAGGTTTATGTTCAAAGGAGAATGAGTTCACATGTCAATTGCATGTTGATAAAGATATGTTCAATAATGAAGTATGCTATATTTGGCTTTGTTTGTGCACCTAAGGAAGAATTTCCAGTGAACCTGGAATTGTATGGAATTGGTTGCTTATATGTTAAAATAGCATCTGAGGACATTAATTGCATGTAATTGGCTATATGTGCTTTTGGATGAATTGGGTATATGAAGTAAAGCCTGTTGCATTGTGTGCACAAGTGGAGAAATTATTGGGAGAAGCTCATGTATACATGTAATGAAGTATGCATGTTTTTAAGGCCTATGTTGAGTATGTGAGACATGAGTCCATAAACAAGTTTTAAAAAATATGGATATGGTGTTTTGGTTGCCATGCATATACCTGGCTAAGTATGATAAAGATAATGAATGGAACACTAAAATTCCACATAGGGCTAGCTTGTTTCTGAAGAGTACCCCAACATCACCTTGAAAGTAAATAATTAATGAGCTAGTACCGGTAATGATCCTGGAGTCATGCTCATGAGTACTAATAAGAGATAATAAAGCCCCTTCTATGTGAAAAACTTCTGCTGCATGCTTTGATAATCGGGCCCAAATGGCTAGGGGCGGTTTGGGGCATGACACTTCTTCGTTGCCATGCATTAAAATGCCACACTTGATGGGCACACACTTTAGACACTTGGAGATAAAAAGTGTACATGCCTTGCCTTGTGATGCAAGTAATATATGGGCCTTGCCTTGTGCTGCAAGTTAAGTACTCAAAACTACCTAGTAAGCCTCCTCGGGCACCTCCTAGGCCTCAACCTTAAGAAAATAAGACTTAAGCTACAAAATTGAAAGTTGACCGAAACTAATGTCTACTCATAACTCTTATAAGTACATTTGTCTAATAACTTTCATGGTAGCTTAATGAGTGGCACTGTAAGTGCACAAGCTGGGGTTTGAGTAGGGTGTGGCATAAGCCTTCCTAGGCACACTAGTGCGTACACATACAGACCCATACACATGCCTGCTAGTGCACACCAGGGTAAGCCTACTTGGTGCCCGGTGGAATCCTCATTGTATGACATGTTGGCTTGAAGGGGAAACTTCCTATGTAAAGGTGTCTGCAAAACTTTGAAGAACCAAGGTTAGGAGCTTCCCAAAGTGCATTTTCAGGGGATGAGCCTCAGATGCCCAAGTTAGTATTTGTGAGCATGGTAGTAAATAGCAGGGAGCAAAGAATAAAGAGAGTCTTGTGACCTTACCAAAGTCCCTCCTAAGTATTTATAGGAGGGTGGAAGGAGGAGACTCTTTGACACAACTTGTCCAGATCATGATACGTGTTTGGTCAGATCCGATCCATACCTTTAGAGGTAGGCATCTCTAGCCGGCTGTAGGCCATTCTGGCCAGAGGGCAAGGCCGTGTATGAGGTCTCTTTGTCAGAGGCTCCTTAACTATTTTTGTCATATCTCCGTGAGACCCCTTCAGGATGTGAGATCCCTTCGGGTAGAGATTTTCCCCCCAAGGGCTATTGGGGAAGGCCATTAGGCAAAGTGGATCACCTTCGGGAGACTTTTTCCTTTGTCGATGATGGTGGACCTACTTTTTTGAGGTCTGTACCTTCACAAATCTGAGGGTGGTGAAAGACACCTTTTCCCGAAGTTAGTTATGTTCCTTTCCGAGGGTGGTGTTGAGAATGCCCCGAGGTTGGGGCTAAGCTCACACCGAGGGTGGTGTCAA
The DNA here is from genome assembly GCA_005392925.1 of Aquilaria sinensis. Lineage (NCBI taxonomy): Eukaryota > Viridiplantae > Streptophyta > Magnoliopsida > Malvales > Thymelaeaceae > Aquilaria > Aquilaria sinensis. The sequence goes on from SMDT01003261.1 coordinate 98,256, forward strand.
GATAGCTTATTAGGAGATCTCAAGGGTGGTAGCCCTTCAGCTATCATATGCTCCCCTTGAACAAGCTGAAGTTACATCTTCAATGTTAGCTGCTGAAACAACACTTTGGCCAAGGGACCTTTACTCTTCCTCGGTCAAAGACCCCACTTTTTGCCGAAGTTGCACTCTTGGCTTTATACAAGGGCTTTTACACTCTGTTTTGAGCTCTTTATAGGGATGTTGTCCCAAACCAGCTTCCTATTTTTTGGCTAGGTCATACCTTCAGAACCGAAGGAGCCATTTCGTGCATTCTCGCCGAAGTCATATCTTCGAAGGTGAGGGGCTATAATTTCCTCAATGATCTTCATTGCTGCCTTCTGTCAGTGAAACATCTTGTCTTTTGACGGGGCAGTTGCATCACTTCAGATTAGGCGGATATAGGCCTGCTATGTCCGGAGGCGTGCCCTTGGTTTTCACATCATCTGACACGTGTCTTTAAATTGATTGATGATCCGTCATGTCCGTTACGTCAGTTGCGTCCCTTCATTTGTGAAGGGTCATTATGGCGATGCTTCGCCTAGCTCCTTTGCTCTATATAAAGCCTTTCTCCTTCAGAGTTTCCATACTTCATCAATTTTCATTCTTTTTACTCTCTAATTTCTTCTCGTCTTCCATCTTTCTTTGGTGGTGATGCTAGTGGCGGAGTAATTTTTGGCAAGTTTGCGGCATTCTTTGAAGTTTCTATTTTCATTCTGAATTAGGTGGGTTTATTTCTGAAGTAGTTGTTTTTCATCTCATTTCTTTCCCCTTCATCTTTCTGAGGTTAGGGTCTTTTGTTTTTGAACGTGTCTTCCTCCCAAGCTGAAGCTCATCCGATTCCTGAGAGTTGGCTGCCTCTTAACTCTCATCCAAGTTGTGCCACTTCGGAGAAAGTAAAGAAGTGGTTGGCTAAATTTTTTCTCTCTTCCTATGCCAACACCGGGCTCCCTAGTTCCAATATGCCTAGCTATGCTCCTCAAAAAAATGAGATCACTATCTTCAGGGCACAGCTGAAGGCAGGACTTCAGTATCCCCCTCTGAAGATGGTTTGTGACTTTTGCCAATCTCATGGCATAGCTGTCAACCTACTTCCCCCGAACTCCTACCTCTACTTTAATGCCTTTCTTTGTATGTGCAAGGTCTTCAAAGTAGAGCCCTACTTCATCTTTTTCATGCAATACTACAAACTTTACCCTATTTTGAAGGGCAAGTTCTACTTTTTGCTCCCTCAATGATCTGGGAGCAAAAAATTCACGTTCACCTTCGGAACAAAAGATAGTTGGCAAGGGTGGTAGAAAAAGTTATTTTTTCTAAAGGTTGACAAGAACTGGAAAGACATGCCATCTATGTGGGCTTCAAGTATATTGGCCATGGATCTAGTTGATCTGAGTAAGCTATTAACCTTAGAGCTAGAGTCTTAATTTGAGGAGTTCGATAGCCGTATTCGGGCTATCACGGATTGGGATGCTGACGTCCCTCCACATTCTCTGTACCCTTTCCCCATCAGATGGAGTTTTATGACCGAAGAGGTCCTTCGAGAGCTTGGGGTAATCAAGGAACATGTCACTGACAAAGGCATGCTGAAGCCCTTCATTGATGAGAAGAAAGCATGGTTGGCATGCTCATTAGGGACGAACTTACGTACTCAGCCCTGGTGGAGAGTAAGCTTTTTTCCCACTTTCATTTTTATAACTTTTTTTAACTTACACTGATGTTCTTCTTTTTGTAAGGATGGGTGATAAGTTTGCAGCCTTCTACAAGAGTTTCTTTCTTGATCAGGCTGAGAAGAGGGAGCAACAGAAGAAGAAGCCACCGAAGAGGAAGAGGGTCCCAACCGGGGCATCCTCGGCCCCTAAGTTAAAGAAAAGTAAGGAGGACTTCCTTCCACTTCTGCCTGATGGTCAAGTAGAGGTGCTCGACCGAACTCCTGTGCGTGCTGACCTGCCTTTGGAGCTGGGCATCTGCTCAACCCCTCTGAGTCCCAATGCTACTGTTAAGACATCAGGGACTTCAGTGGGGAAGATTTCAGTTAAAGAACTAGAGGAATGGAAAAAGAAAAAGGGAAAAGGTGTTCCTGCCGAGGTTCTTGACGTCAGTGACTCCGACAGGGATGACACTGAACTCCCCCTAGGTTTGTCCCTTAGCCATTCATTTATGAGTTTAGGAATTTTTGGTATTTTAAACCTTGTAGATGAATGGCTAAGGGATAACATTTTAATGGAACTTCAGCGTGACTTTGCAGATAAGCGAGCACAAGCTCAGTGGATGGCGAAGCACGTTTGGAATAGGGCCCATCGGGATTCAAAAACACCAAAGGACAAGGTCCCAAGGGAGCCCTTCTAGACCTTCATGGAGGACATGGACTTGTTTTCCGAGATAGTCAGAAGATGACCCCTTAGATGCCGAGGGGCATTATGACTAATGCTACCTTCCAGTCTCTAACGGAATAATGTCCGAACGAGGAGGTCCTCGCTGTGAAGATGACTGAGCACATTGCCCGGTAAACCTTAGTCCTTTAGAACTTAGAAAAATTTTGAGCTTTTGTTACTTTTGACCTACATTTGGAATCCTTTTTTTTTTAGCTTTTGGCATATAGTGGATATTTTTTAGCCTGGGCAACCAAACAGTCTTCGATCCGAAGTCAATCGGAGGAGAACATGGGCAAGGCCAAGGAGCTGCTTGCTAGCTCGGTCTTCAAGTACAGCGAGCTCAACAAAATTGTGAAGGAGGACCTGGTCAGTCTTTGGGAAGAGGTGCTGAAGTGCCAAAATGAGCTTTTGGAGGATGTTTCTTCCAAAGTGTTAGACCTTAGCGCGAGGGTGGTGGCGCTGACTTCAGTGAATGAAGCCTTTCAGAAGGAGAAAGAGGACGCCATTGCAAATCTCACAAAGGCATTAGGGCTCAATGCCGAATTCATAGCCGAGATAGATCGGCTGAAGAAGGAAAAGAAGAAAAAGAAAAAGAAACTGGAGAAGGAGATCGAAGTACTTAAGAAGGAATTGGAGGATGTGAAGGCGGAGAAGGCTAAGTCCGATGAGGTGACTAAGTTCTCGTTTTAGGACATTTGTTTCCTTGCTCGCCATCAAGCCTTGTCCCAGTATCCTGACCTTGACCTCTACTTCTTGCGGGCGCTTCATATCCCCAAAGGACCATCCTCGGTATGGTTGAGTATTGAATTTCTCAACCTCTCTGTTCTTCCTCCTCCGATTGACGATGGTGGTGAAGATGAGGATGATGATCCCAAAGATGATCATGCCGAGGATGGTGAAGACCCCGAAGATGGCCAAGACAAGCAATAGGCTTTTTTTTTTTTTACTTTGTAATTCATCATTTAAACTTAATGGAACTTTCCCATTTCCTGCCCAAAACTTTGGCCAAGTCCTTGAGTGGTTTGACTTTCGACATTATCGTCCTTTCGCATTTAACCATCCTCGATGATGAGTCGTATTATCCTTTAAGGATTTACAACCTTAGTTTCTTTAAAGGTTTCACAACCATCATTGGTCAAGAAAACTTGCTTTTCAAAAATAGTTAAGTACCTTTAGGACCCGCCATGTTCGGTTGACCATCTTCCGTGAAACTTAATTTGTGCCAAAACAATTAAGTACCTTTAGGACCAACTATGTTTGGTCGACCACCTTCAGTAAAAATTGTACAATATCACTCATGCACTTTCGGAAGCAATCACACTCGGTTCTCCCACTTCGGCATCGTTTGCACAAATTTTCCCTTGCAAATTTTTCTAAGGGTAGAATTTTTTCAAAGAGTCTGAATGCCATTTATTTTTCAATTCTTCACCTTCGATATCACCGAGCTTATAGCCTTCTGGCTAAACTTCCTCGAGGACTAAATAAGGTCCACCCCAATTTGCCCGAAGTACTCCATGAGACGATTTTCGGGCTTCAAATTTAGCCTTTCGGAAAATGAGGTCCACTTTCTTGATTCCTTTATGCTTGACATGCAAATTTGTATCAATGGCTGCTCTCTAATGAAAAGCTTTTCTTCTGAGCTTGGCCATCTCTCTATGTTCGTCAATCATATCTAACTTGGTTCTTAACCTGAGGTTATTCCTTTCTTCGTTGAACACCTGTATTCTACCATATGGCTGTATGACCTCGACAGGGATAATGACCTCTGTGCCAAAGACGAGTGAGAAGGGTGTCTTACCTGGGGCCCTTCTAAGAGTTGTTCGGTTGCTCCACAGCATGCTCGGAAGCTCTGTTGGCCATTTTCCCTTTGCTTCCTTCAACCTTTTTTTCAAGCCATTTTTTATCGTTCTGTTGGACACTTCAACTTGTCCATTGCACTGAGGATGGGTGATCGGGGCAAAGTGTAATTTTATCCTGAGCTTGGCTGTAAATTCCTGGAAACCTTTATCGGTAAACTGGGAACCATTATCAGCTACTATCACCCTCAGTACGTGAAATCTGCATATGATATTCTTCCACATAAATCTTTGTATGTCCTTTGCCGATATTGCTGCCAAAGGCCCTGCCTCAATCCACTTAGTGAAATAGTCTACTGTTACAACGCAGAACTTCACTCCTCCTGGAGCTGTTGGGAGAGGCCCAATGAGGTCAATACCCTAAACAGCAAAGAGGCAAGGATAGTTTGCCGAAGTTATTACTTTTGAGGGTAGGCTCTGGATGGAAGCGTGTCTCTGGCACTTATTGTATTTCTGGACAAACTGCCTTGCATCTTTCCTTAAGGTATGCCAAAAATATCCTCGGCAGAGTAGCTCTCCGACAAGGGCATTAGTCCTGATGTGAGAACCTAGGCCCCCTCATGGACTTCTTTGAGGACCATCTCAACATCCTCTTCGCTAACACACCTTTATAGCGGACTTTCGTATCCTTGTCGGTACAACTATTCTCCAATCAGCCTTCCCGATATGGTAGGCAATATCTTGCCAGCCCATGCGACGCAATTGGTCACTAGCCCATTTGCCATGATTCATGGCCTCCAAGGTAAAATTGGTGAAGTTATTAATATCCACCACAAACTAGCTCCTAAGTTGCATACTTTAAGGTTCAGAGGCATCAAACCAGTTAGGGTCGAACATCGGATTGGGTCCATCATTTATTAAGAACAAGGGTTTCTACAAGAAGAACACGTCCATAATTTATTTTATTTTGGGTGACCAGAGAACACATTACTGGTATGGAGAGAAATAGTGAAAGACTGAAACACCAACCATATGGTGCCAAAAGGGCTGTTAGACTTACCACAGAGGATATCCCTTGTTAGTTAGGTGAAGCACATGAAAATGCTTTGTGGCAAAGCTTGGTTTCAGAATAGGCTTGAACGGGAAATATCTTCCCTCTCTTATATGCCTTCTATCCCTTTATTTTAAGTCAACAGTACGTTCGTTCAAGTGGGCTCCATCTAGAGGTGGAAGCCTAGAGTAATGCTGTGTTGTTTGGTGGAAGTTTCATTATTATGTAAATAAATTGGCGTCCAGGGGCAATGCCATTCTACAGTTCAAGTGCCCACTCACACTTTCAGATGAGCAATGGCAAAATGTGTTACCATGGAGTAGTTAACTTTTCCGGAACAATCAGTTAAAATGGGTTTTAATGGGTTTAAGAGTTGGAATCTGATCGAAGCTTCTTTTTTGAGGTTTCATAGTCTAAACAAGTCCCAACCTATAAAATAAATGTGTGCCCAATGTTTGAGTCAAGTTTTCATAGTGGAACTCAAAGTGACCTCCCAAACACAGGTACATTTAAAGTTCTTGTACCTATAGAAACTGGGCAAAATTTTCAGATTAAATCTAGCTCTACATTTTTGGGCAAATGCTACTAATCTTTTTTGGTTTAGTAATGATACAAAAGGATTTTATAAATTTCCCATGCTCTAAATCTAATTTGAATAGAGAATTTATAGGTTTGTAACAGGCATTTATTGAAATTGTCGAGTTTGACTTGGCTGTTGACTTTGAGCTTGGAAAAGCTTTTAGGCCTAAGTTTTTCCAGGCATGTTCTAATGGTAAATTAGAAATTCTTGAGCACTTCATGTGTGGAAAATTACTAGTTTTTTGGAGGCATTGTTGTTGAATTTATAAAATCTAAGTTTAAGTTGGTTTTATGATGTCTAAAAGTCAGAATTGGATTTGAGCCTTTATGCTGGAGTTTCAAAGTTAATTAATTTCATTTAAGTAATGGAATATGTCTGCTAAGCTTAGTATGAAGATTTGATGTGAAGCCCAAAGTCACCCTTTTAACTCAAGCTTGTAAGAACTATAACCTGTAGAAATGACAAGTTTTTGGTTTAGAAGTTAGTCTCGAATTTTGAAGTTAAACTTCTAATTTTACAATGTATTATATATTGAGGTTACACAATAGAAAAGGGGTAGCGGAGAAGTGGTAATGAAAGTGGTTTATTGACTGGAAAACCAGAAAAAGCAGTACTGGACTGTGTATTTCACCCCTTTTGAGATCCAAGTTGACTTCGAGATTTTGGAGGACTAGTGGAGTGAAACATTACGAACATATATAACTACTGAATTTGGACTTGGTTGAGCTATTAGATCATATTTTGGACCTGAAAATCTTTTTTTTTTTTTATCGAAGACTGGTTTAATAAAGACAGTGTCGTTCCCAAAGATTTCTGAGGTAGTGCTTTTGATTTGGATGTCTTATACCATCTTATTTCAGTAAGGATTACTCAAGTGATTTTGAAGCAGTGAATTAAACCAAGTGCTACAGAACCCATTTCACGTTAATTAGGCATTCTAAATTGTGCAGCAGCTCCACTAAGTGCATGGCCACTATTTCTGTAACGAGGACATCTATCTGATTTCTTGAGTAAGCTTTTGAGTTGCAAAATCTAAATTGAAGACTGTGAAAATTTTTCCGAATGCGTAAGAAAAATAATGCAGAATTAGAAAGTAATAGTAAAAGTTTTGAGGTCTGTAGAATAAAACAATTTTGAACATAGGGTTGACTAACCTATTGACTTCTCAAGCAAGATATTTTCTTTCGAAAGCATAAGCTAAAAAGGTCTTCTAAAGCTAGTCTAAACTTTTGGAGAACTTGCTTTGCACAGCCAAGAGTTGTGAATGTGATTAAAATAGAAAATCACTAAGATTGTCAACAAGTTACTATCCATCTTTGTGGCTCTTTTGCAAAGGGCCAAGCAATAGGTTTATTAGCAATTTCAGCAGGTCTATTGAATATTTCAAGAGACCACTACCTAGAATAGGAATGTGGAAACTTAGAGACAATTTGTTTCAACTTAAGTCAATTTAATTTAAATGACTTATTTTTATTTTTACATCTTTTGCCTCAAACCAATATTATATAGATACAATAATTCACTTGAAAATAAATTCTCATGATGTTATTAAATTTTTTTAAAATATTTTTTATGCCTAAAACTAGAAAGTCATAAAAAATTTAATATGGTCATACAAACTGTATTTTCAATATATTATTACACTAGTATAATATTGGCTTTTAAATAAAACTAGTTTCAAGAAAAAAAATATAAAAATAAAAATAAGTTACTTTGAATTAAGTTGAAATAGGATGGCTCTTGGTTAACAAGAAACATCGTAGTTAGGGAGTAGATATGGATAAAAGCTACTGCTACAAATTTGGTTTTGCTGATGGTTGCTACAGGTGTTGAATTGAATTGGATTGTGGCACTTTACGAACATTACTACAACACCTAAGACTGAGAACATGTGTGGAATCAAAGCAATACTGGAATAAAACTGTGGAGTTTGTTCATTAAGCTTGTTTGGTCAAGACCCTTTATAATGCACTCTAACTAGGTAGAAATGAGTATTAAGAACCAATTCCTTTTTGAATTGAGCAAAGAATGTTAGAAACTAAGTGAGCAGTATTCATTACTGTGAAAAAAAGAGAATATGTTGTATAGCAACAGTATGAAATTACAGGTTCTACAAGGGATGTGATGAGTTCATGGAGAAAATTTGATAGAAGCATAAATTGTTGTTCGAAGCCATGGAAAAAGGGCTAAAATGACTGATTGAAGCTACATTGAAGATCCTAGGCTATAGGATTTATCATACTAGTTTATATTGAAGCTAAAACATGTCCACTAGAGTTCAGAAAGGCTAAGGCAGCCATATCACGAAAAAAGAAAAAAAAATCTGCATTTGCTCATGAATTTGTAAGTTTGACTAAGATATTGTCTTTCCGCAAAACTCAACAATTAGGTATCAAAATTTTTTTATGGGTCTAGTTCAGTGTTTAAAATATTTCTGGATGGTTAATCAATGTACTAGAATGTAGAATACCGAAATTCCAGTGAGGTCATAATTGTATAGCTACATGTTAGACAACTTAAACTTTGAAAGGAACTTCTGGGCCAAGGTCTGAAACTTTGTGGTGAGCACAAGACAAGTAATTGAAACTTATCTAGAAAAGAAAATCAAAGAATCAAAGGACACATTACTAGAAAGTCAATAGAACAACACTATAAACTCATCTGTTTAACTTATGCCTTGACTGACATCAAAGCATACATGTTGGTTCTAAAATTTTGGAGGTGAGTTTGGATTGCCAGTTAGAGCTTGTTAAGATTGAAGACTAAATGCGTTAAACTACAGGGATGAAAATTCCACACTTTTTGGTTCTGACTAATATAATTGACTTTACAGTTGACTTTCTGTTTGAAAAATGTTTCAATCTAAAAATTCAAAAGCATTTGTAATTCCATTTTTTGAGTTTTTTAAAACTCTTAAAGGATTATTTTGGCCCTTGCAACCTATTGGCCTACAATATTTAGCAGGACAATTTTATACTTGGAACTTCAGAAGGTTTGCAAAGGAACTTTATTGTTTTATGTTAAACATTTAAAATACCGTTGAGCTAGCTAGAAAAATTGTCTACAGGTTTTGAAATCCTAGGAAAATAGGAAATGAATTCTAGAAGCAGAATTGAGAAGAACTATTTATTGGTAACTGAATTAGTTCAGTAGTGAACTAGAATGAAATTTTGTTAGAAGGTTGCCAACTTGATCAATACGACTACTAAGAATGCCAGAACTACACTGGTTGGGGAATCATGTAATGTAGCATGCTGTCCATGCTTTTGTAAGTTGACCAAAAGTTAACTTTTTTTATAATTTCTATTTTGGGTATAAGTCCTAAGTTGAAATAGCTTATCAGAAAATTGAATCCTTAATAACCCGCTATAGCAAGTAACTACTTACTCCTGGACGTATCTATTTTAGTTTGATTGCCTGGTTGACTTGTAGTTAATCCTCTAAAAAAAAAAATCTTCTAGTTCAAGGTAAGAGCTATTAAGTTCTTTCTAGTAAGGATAGACTTGTGGGACATCTATTTTGGCCTTAATAATAGTCAAGCTCTAGTTAGAAAATTTGGAGGACCAAATTTTTTATTGGGGTGGATTGTTAGCACCAAACTTTTGGCTTATGTGTTAATGTGAAAATTCTAGCATAATTAGCGTAACTAGGTTCTAAGTTATGCATGAAACTAGCTATTCTGGGTTTGTATAGTGACTGTGTTAAGTAGGGTAGCCGAGCCTAGGTTAAGCCATTAAGTGGCTTAAATTATTGTACTTCAGAATTGATGGTTAAATTGCAAGAAGCCATGGAACTTTATGGTTATTTATGGATAAGTGGCTACTTTGTACAATAATAGAAAACTAATACTGAATGCTTCAATTGGGAGAGAATTCTCCCTAAAGCCAGAATTGGAGTTTCATGGACAGAATTGAGAACCGAGTCCTAATTGCGAACAAGTAAAGAGTTCAAGGACAGTAACTGGGTTTGAGCTCAATTTATGCATGTAAGTGTCCCTCTTTTGCTCTATAGCACATCTTTGGTCCCAAATAGCTTCCAATTCCTAATGAAGCTATTTTTGGGATTAAAAGTGAGAGACAAAAACAAAAAATTGGAACACATGACTGCTAGTATTGAATTTTAGCAATGATTAGTCTTGTGTTCAAGGAAGAAAAAGGGAAGCCTTCATTAATAAGCAATGTTGCTATTGACTTAAAACCGTAGCTCCTAATTCCGAAGGAGAAACTGACGAAGATGGAGAGGTTTAAGACAACCACAAAGGGATGAGAGGTAAAGGTAGCAACTATAGTTAAATTTTTGGAATGGGCTACACCAGAACTGAAGGATTCCTTCAAGGACAAGGTAGAATCAAGACTTAAACTTCAACAACAAGATTATATAGGCAAACCTCTTGCGAATTCACCACTGATTCTACCATGAATTGGTTAATTCAACCCATTGCATGTCTATTGGAGGCTAGGAAACCATCATACAAAGGATGTTCTATATGATTATTGTTTTCTTAAAGGGATTATGAGTGCAATCTTTGGATACCTATGGGGCTAAGTCGAAAGCTTATTATAAGAACAATCTGTGAGACCAATTATATTCTTTTTGTCAAGCTACTTTGGTTTTCTGGCAAGCCAAGGGTTTATGTTAGCTAACTTTAGAGCAACCCCTCTTGAATTGAGCTCTCTTTACTATTATAATGCTTGCTTTGTAGCTCTTGGAGAGCTTATGCTATTGTTGTTTACTTTGTCATTTATGTTGTTGTGTTTGCTTGCTTAGCTTATGTTTCTATTGTTTTGCATGGTTGTTGTGTTTTATATTTCTTGTTTTTTTCTAGCCTACTATTTTTATTTCTATTATATGTAGGTTAATGACTGAAGATAATCACTCTGTTGGATTATGATTGGAATTGTGTTTGCATTGAAAACTCACCCTTTTTTGTCTCCTATAGCTTAAATTCTTGAATGTTTAGCTTCTATGTAATTCATGATATTTTGGGTTAATTATATAGGTTAGCTAATCTCTTATTGGTTTTTTATAATACTAAACCTTTTGGATAGCACATTCTCTGGTCTAAAATTAACAAAAATTTGATGAAAGTGTGGTTTTAGGTGCTGTGGCTAGACTAGGTTATTGCTGAAAGAATTAAACTTTCTTTTTCAATAGTGGCATAGGAAGCAAGTTTAGGGTGTGGGTTACTGAACCTTTTTATTATATTAGATTGATTCACTTTTAAGATAGGTTTCAACCATTGTGCTAGATTGATAATGTTTATGTTGTTCCTGTAGCTTATCTGTTAGAAGCATGCACGTATTGTTCTAGCTATTTTGATAAATTTGAAACTTTTAAAAGTAAAACTTATTTGTAAGCCCTTAATCTTGATGAATTTGGTTCCATTGGTGTATAAAACTATTAGAATAATTTATGTTTTCTTTCATGTGTAGTTATAATAGGTTGTCTAATCTTGCATGATAGCATGCCCCACACATTCTTTAGTTATGGAACAAGAAGGTGCCGAACATGGAAATAATGGTGGCATTGTTTCGAGGTCAAAGATACAGTCATTACTGCGACATATGCACCATCCACATTCTCAAGGGGAGTAGTAATCGAAGACTATAGGGGGTTCTTGGAGCAGATTATTTCATGTTGTTCTTATAGTTCGGTGAAAGGAGTTTTTGTGTGTTATTTGGCCTTAGGTAATTAGTTCATTTTAGGATTTTCTGTGTGTTATTTTACCTCAGGTAGTTAGTTCATGTTAGGTGTTTGAAGGAGTAATGTAGTGTTACCGTATGTATCGACCTAGCTAGTTATGATGTCTCCCATGGGGTAATTTCTACGTAAGTTCATATTTGACTGTGATATAATAAATGCTTCTTTGATGTTGGGCATGTTTAGATATAGGTGGCTTCTTTTGGAGACAATAGGCACCATACTTTGTCACACATATAATTCTATTACACCACAAGGGTGCAGTACACATAATACTATAAGCAAAATTATCTTAATTTTACAACATCACAAGCCTTCACGCCAAGCCCACACAACATTTATACAAAATATTATTGATTCAAAAGATTTGAAAAAATTCCCGTATATTGTAAAAAACTAGTCAAGAGACAGTACTAATTACTAGTCCTGATAGCAAGAATAAGACGCACAAGTAACCATAATTCCATGCCTACATGGTGGCCAAATGACCGAGCCGAGGTACCTCATTCTGTAATCAAGTAAGTCCGACCTAATCATTGTCTGTTCCATTCAGCAACATGTCGCCACTTTCTGATTCTGTAAGAAAGGAGGTAGTTTTTCCCAAAATTTATTGCCTTTAGTAACACTTAAAATAGTGGGCACAATGTCAAACAGTGGTACACAGTCACCGATGTTGTCAGTGACTTAAGAGCAGACACTCGTGACCCGGTTCCAGGGGGTGATGGAATAGTAGTGAGAGTGTTGTTGCAGTGCATGTGCCAGTTGACCTATGTACGTGCTATTGTGTAGACTGGCTAATAGATCGGTGTAGGGTCCATCAAGTTAGAATGAATCTCAGTGATGTGAAAAGGGTCTGCTCCAAGAACAAATCTGGAGACAACTTGCCCAACTTCACTTTCATTTGTAAGAAACAACGACATTATGCTCTCCATATTGGGTACTTAGTACTCAAACAAGTTCACAATTCTAGATGGGCCTATATGTGATGATAGAAAATACAATTCTATATAAGGAGTGCCATTCTGTATAAAAAACCAACATTTTGCAATAATGATGTAAACAAAAGTTCTCTTTTTCATCTGATTGAAATGAACAAATATATCAGCATCATAACATATTAGCCTAAAAAAGTGTTCATCAGGCCGACAAACAAACAAACCTAGTTTGTATCATCATATCCATGACCGAAATTCTATAAATCATAAGGAGACACACAGTACAAAATCAAGTTTTTATCAACCAAAAAAATACGAATACAGCAAAAAAAGAAAAATTCTCCCTCAATTTTACCTCCAATATGCTAGCCCACCACAAGTCAAGCTCAACCACATGGCCAGTTGTCGAGTCCCAACTCAATCCATTACTGGTTGGATCCATCGCCAGAAGAAGGTGTTTGTACCATTGGCTCAACAAAATTTAGAGTCGTTCAATTGTAGCTTGGCCTGAACAAGCTGTGTCAAACGGCCTATTCTCTCCTCCTTCCTATAAATACCTGGGAGGGACCTTCGTAAGAGAGAGATGCTTTTTCTCTACTTTCCACTCCTTGATCTCTACTACTACTCACACAAGTACTTACTTGGGCATCAGAAGCTCCTCCCCCGAAAACACATTTCAAGGAGTCTCTGACCCTTGTTCTTCAAAGTCTTGCAGACAACTTCATGCCGGAAGTCTCTCTTTCAGCCCAGCATGTTATACAACGAGGATACCAACGGGCATGAATTTGGATGTCTTACACCATCTGATTTCAGTAAGGATTACTTAAGTGATTTTGAAGTAGTGAATTAAACCAAGTGCTACAGAACCTATTTCACGGCAATTAGACCTTCTAAATTGTGCAGCAGCTCCACTGAGTGCATGGCCATTATTTATGTAACGAGGACATCTATCTGATTTCTTAAGTAAGCTTTTGAGCTGCAAAATTTGAATTGAAGACTTCAAAAATTTTGTTGAATGAGTAAGAAAAATAATGCTGAATCAGAAAGTAAAAGTAAGAGTTTTGAGGCTTGCAAAATAAAAAAATTCTAAACATAGGGTTGACTAACCTATTGACTTCTCAAGCAAGATATTTCCTTTCGGAAGCATAAGCTAAAAAGGTCTTCTGAAGCTAGTCTAAACTTGTGGAGAACTTGTTCTGCATAGCCATGAGTTGTGAATGTGATTAAAATAGAAAATCACTGAGATTTTCAACAAGTTACTGTCCATCTTTGTGGCTCTTTTGCAAAGGGCCAAGCAAGAGGTTTATTAGCAATTTCAGCAGGTCTATTGAATATTTCAAGAGACCACTACTTATAATAGGAGTGTGGAAACTTAAAGACAATTCATTTCAACTTAAGTCAATTTAATTTAAATAATTTATTTTTATTTTTACATCTTTTGCCTCGAACCAATATTATATAGATAGAATAATTCATTTCAAAATAAATCTCAAGATGTTATTAATTTTTTTTTAAAATTCTTTTATGCCTAAAACTAGAGAATTCATAAAAAATTTAATATGATCATAAAACTGTATTTTCAACATATTATTACACTAGCATAATATTGGCTTTTCAATAAAATTAGTTTCAAGAAAAAAATATAAAAATCAAAATAAGTTATTTTGAATTAAGTTGAAACAGGATGGCTCTTGGTTAACAAGAAACATTGTAGTTAGGGAGTAGATATGGATAAAAGCTGCTGCCACAAATTTGGTTTTGGTGATGGCTGCTACAGGTGTTGAATGGAATTGGATTGTGGCACTTTATGAACATTATTACGATATCTAAGACTGAGAACATATGTGGAATCAAAGCAATACTGGAATAAAAATGTGGAGTTTGTTCAGTAAGCTTGTTTGGTCAAGTCCCTATATAATGCACTCTAAATAGGTAGAAATGAGTATTAAGAACCAATTCCTTTTTGAATTGAACAAAGAATGTTAGAAACTAAGTGAGCAGTATTCATTACTGTGAAAAATAGAGAATATGTTGTATAGCAACAGTATGAAATTGTAGGTTCTACAGGGGATGTGATGAGTTTAAGGAGAAAATTTGATAGAAGCATAAATTGTTGTTTGAAGCCATGGAAAAAGGGCTACAATGATTGATTGAAGCTACATTGAAGATCCTAGGCTATAGGATTTATCATGCTAGTTTATATGGAAGCTAAAACATGTCCATTAGAGCTCTGAAAGGCTAAGGCAGCCATATCATGGAAAAAGAAAAAAAATCTGCAGTTGCTCATGAATTTGTAAGTTTGACTAAGATATTGACTTTACACAAAAACGAACAATTAGGTATCAAATTTCTTTTGTGGCTCTAGTTTAGTATTTGAAATATGTCTGGATGGTTAATCAATGTACTAAAATGTAGAATACCAAAATTCAAGTGAGGTCATAATTGCATAGCTACATGTTAGACAACTTAACTTTGAAAGGAACTTTTGTGCCGAGGTTTGAAACTTTGTGGTGAGCACAAGACAAGTAAGTAAAACTTATCTAGAAATGAAAATCAAACCTACCGACCTTAAGGAAGGATGCAAGGCAGTTTGTCCATAAATATGACAAATGCCAGAGACAGACTCCTCTCCAGAGATTACCCTTGAAAGTGATAACTTCTGCAAACTATCCTTACCCCTTCGCGGTCTGGGCCATTAACCTCATTTTGCCTCTCCTAACAGCACCAGGAGGGATGAAGTTCTGCATAGTTGCAGTAGACTATTTTACTAAATTGAGCGAGGCAGAGCTTTAGCAGCAAATAAGCAAATTGTTAGTATTGTGCCCAAAAAGCCAATCATGAGATGATTGTATTTTTGCACATTGAGTCATGATATTTTATTGAGGCATTAATCCAGCAATTATGTTTGTTGTTTTGTTTCTGCGTAACGTAATAAGCATAATTGTAACCCTAGAATAATGATATTCTTAAACGTCCCTAGTCTAGTATTATTGTGGAGCGGGTTGCAATAATACATAATGACTAGCATATGTGGAGACTAATATGAGATATTTAGTCTACATATGGGTACAAGTTGGAGAACTTGTGTACTGGACCGACCCACCATGAGAACACTTCATGGATCGTTATATGAGTGTCATAAGTGATTCTCATAGTGATCATGGTATATGTAGTCCTTCGACCTAAGATCAACAAGGTTCCCTACATGTGAGTCACATACTTTGATACTTTCCTTTGTTGCTCGTAACTGAGTGAACTTGAAGGAGGTCATTGGGTATGTCACATATCATGCGGAGGGATTTGTATGATCAAGATGGGATTTGTCCCTCCTATGTAACGGGAGTGATATCTTCGGGCCCCTTGATAGAGTGAGACTTAGAAAATGCATGGCCATGCTTCGATGAGTTGATATATGATATCAATGTCATCAGTTTAAGTTGGTCTACTCGGTAATCAAGAAACCAAAGATTGGGCTATACGAGAGTGACACATTCCATGTCTCGTGCTTAGTCTTGATATCTTGGACAAAGGGACAATGGCATATATCGGTGATGATCATAAAGGTTTAGTCGATTCACCGACAATCTTGTCACTTGGGTAGCAATGATGTGTTGCTAGACACCGCTCATTGCTTATGATCATAAATGTGATTTATGATCATTGCCAACATGGCAAGAGCCTATTGGGTCGCACACATAGAGCTATTTGGATCATTAGAGTGCATGGGCTAATTATTTGGGTTATGGTTTCACTTTAATTTCGTATTAATAATGGGCCAAGGAGTTGAGCCATTATTAAGCCCGAAATTAAATCCTAATTGGATTAGGGCTTTGAAACCCATTAGGCCTGGAAGTTGAGTCTCACTATAAATACAACTTTTAAGTGAGAAATTCGCAGGTCTCCTTGCCCTAGCCTCCAAAAAGGACAGCCGCACTCTTCTCTTGCAATTCCTTGGAGGACGCAAGCTAGCACTGCGAGCGCAAGAGAAACGCATCTGCCGGGACGTGGTGGAAGCGTGGTGATCCCGAGAGGCTCGTGTGGATACCATAGAGAGCCTGAACACGTCAACTGTTCAGGTTTTGTGATTCGACTCTACAGTTGAGTGAGAGATCTCAACCGAAAATTAGGTATGAAATTTTCGAACACCCGGTTTACCCCGTTTCACTTGGATCCTGGAGGGTTTCGGTTAAATTCCGCTGCGCTGTTTGGCTCCCGAAACCCAACACAAAGGACATAAAAAGATTTGTCTGGAAGAACGTCATATGCAAATTTGGCATACTGAGGGTGACAGTAGCTGATAATGGTTTCCAGTTCACCGATAAAGGTTTCCAGGAATTCACAGCCAACCTCGTGATAAAATTGCACTTCACCCTGATTGCCCATCCTTAAAGCAATGGACAAGTTTAAATGTCCAACAGAATGATAAAAGATGGTCTTAAAAAGAGGTTGAAGGAAGCAAAGGGAAAATGGCTAGGAGAACTTCCAAGTGTGCTTTGGAGCTATCGAACAACTCCCATAAGGGCCACGGTGAGACACCCTTCTCACTCATCTTCGACACGGAGGCCATTGTCCTTGTCGTGGTCGTACAGCCATCGGTGAGGATACAGGTGTTTGACAAAGAAGGGAACAACCTTGGTTTAACAAACAAGTTCGATCTGATTGACAAGCATAGAGAGATGGATGAGCTCAAAAGAAAAGCTTTTTAGCAGAGAGTAGCCGTTGCTTCAAACTTGCATGTCAAGTGTAAAGGAATCAAGAAAGGGGACCCCATTCTCCGAAAGGCTGAATTCAAAGCCCGAAGACCATCCTAGGGAGTACTTCGGGCAAATTAGGATGGACCTTATTTGGTCCTCAAGAAAGTTTGGCCAGGAGTCTACAAGCTCGGTGATACCGAAGGTGGAGAATTCAAAAATATATGGCATTCAGACTCTTTGAAAAAAATTTACACTTAGAAAAATTTTCTGGCTGGAAAAATTGTGGAAAAGACACCGAGGGAGGCAAATGGAATGTGGTTGTTGCCGAAGGTGCTTGTGTAAAATTGTAAACTTTTTACCGAGGGTGATCGACCAAACATGGTTGCTTTCGAGGGAGGCAAACCGAATGTGGTTGTTGTCGAAGGTGCATGTGTGAAATTGTACACTTTTTGCTGAGGGTGATCGACTGAACATGGTTGGTGCCAAAGGCAATTAACTATTTTTCACACAAGTTAAGTTCCTCCAAAGATAGCCGACTGAATATGGTTGGTCCTAGAGATGCCTAACTATTTTTAAAATGCAAATTTTCTGAAGGAGGTTGATTGAAGATGGTCGTGAAACCGCTCATAACCGAAGATAGTTAAGTGCCGAAGGATGAAGATAATTTCTAGAGACCAATCAGGGACTTAGCCAAATTTTTGAAGCAAGAAAGTTCCATTAACATTTCATTGCAAAAATACGTGTAGAACACCCAAAAGAAAAAAATAGAAGAAGAATGAGGTGCCTATTGCTTCTGTTGCTCGTCTTCGGGGTCCTTAGCATCCTCGGATTGGTCATCTTCAGATTCGGCCTCTTCGCCAACGCTAACTTTGGTTACCGAAGATGGAGAATGGGAGGGTTCAAAAATTCTATGCTTGACCATTCCGAGGATGATCCTTCAAGAATGTCAAGTGCCCAAATGAAGGAAAGGTCAAGGTCAGGATACTTGGACAAGACTTGGTGGCAAGCAAGGAAAAAACCGTCCTGATAAGAGGACTTAGCCGCCTCATCA
The DNA here is from genome assembly GCA_005392925.1 of Aquilaria sinensis. Lineage (NCBI taxonomy): Eukaryota > Viridiplantae > Streptophyta > Magnoliopsida > Malvales > Thymelaeaceae > Aquilaria > Aquilaria sinensis. The sequence continues at coordinate 116,450 of SMDT01003261.1, forward strand.
AACTTAGCCTTCTCTACCTTCAAGTCCTTTAGCTTTTTCATAAGAACCTTGACCTCCTTTTCCATTTTCTTCTTCTTCTTCTTCTTCTTCTTCTCCTTCTTCAGCCGATCGATCTCGGCTAAGAATTCAGCGTTGAGCCCCAACATCTTCGTAAGGTTGGCAACGACCTCCTCCTTCTCCTTTTGGAAGGATTCGTTCACCGAAGTAAAGGCCACAACCCTCAAGCTGAGGTTTAACACCTTGGAAGAAAAGTACTCCAATAGCTCATCTTGGCTTTTCAGCACCTCTTGCCGAAGACTGGCCAGGTCCTGCTTTTCAATTTTGTTAAGCTCACTGTACTTGATGACTGAGCTAGCAAAAAGTTCCTTGGCTTCGGCCAAGCTCTCCTCCGATCGACTTTGGATTAAGGATTGCTTAGCTGCCTAAGCCCGAAGATATCCACTGTATGCCAATAGCTGCAAAAGGTGAGGATTCCAAATAAGGGTCAGAAAGCAACAAAAGCTCAAAATTTTTCTAAGTCCTAAAGCGTTGAGGTTTACCTAGGCTGCGTGTTCACTCATCCTCATGGCAAGGACTTCCTCATTGGGGGCACTCCTCCAATAGGGACTGAAAGGTGGCATTAGTCATAATGCCCCTTGCCATCTGAGGGGCCATCTTCTGGCTATCCTTGGAGAGCAAGTCCATGTCCTCCATCAAAGTCCAGAAGGGCTCCCTTGGAACTTTGTCCTTTAGGATTTTTGAGTCCCGAACGGCCTTCTTCTGAGCATGGTCCTCCACCCATGGAGTTTGTGTTTCTTCATCTACAAAGTCATGCCAAAGTTCCATTAAAATGTTATCCCGTATCCATTTGCCTACAAGGTCTAAAATACCAAAAATTCCCAAACTCATAGATGAATGGCTAAGGGACAAACCTAGGGGGAGTTCGGCGTCATCTCCCTTAGAGTCATTAACATCAAGGACCTCAGCGGGAACACCTTTGCCCTTTTTCTTTCGGCATTCCTCCAATTTTTGACCGAAAACTCCCCGACTGAAGTCCCCAATGTCTCGATAGCTGCATTGGGACTGAGAGGGGTCAAACAGATGGCCGATTCTAAAGATGGATCAGAACGAATGAGAGTCCTCCTTGGCCTTCTTCAACTTTGACGCCGAAGACGGTCCCACCGGCACCTTATTCCTCTTTGGCACATTCTTCCTTTGCTGGTCCCCCTTCTTGACCTGGCCAAGGAAGAGACTCTTGTAGAAAACAACAGATTTATCACCCATTTCTGCAAAACAGAGAATATCAGTGTAAGTATAGAAAGGCATAAGCAACAAAATTGCAAAGGAGCTTACCCTTTTTCAGTGCTAAATACGTAAGTTCTCCTCGAAGGAGCTTTACCAACCACGCCTTCTTCCCATTAACCACTGGCTTTGGCATACTTTTGTCGGCAACATGTTCCTTAACTACCCCAAGCTTCTAAAGGACCCCTTCGATCATGAAACTTTATCTGATGGGGAAGGGGTATAAAGAACATTGAGGGACCTCAGGATCCTAATCCATGACAGCCCGGATACGGCTATCAAACTCCTTAAATTGTGACTCTAGCTCTAAGGTTAAGAGCTTCCTCGGGTCTACTACATCGATATCAAGAGTCCTCGAAGCCCATTTGGTCAGCATGTCCTTCCATTCCTCATCCACCTTCAGAAGAAAGAACTTCTTCTGCCACCCTCGCCAACTATCCTTTGTTCCAAAGGTGAGCATATATTTCTTGCTCCCAGATCCCCGATGGAGCAAGAAGTAAAACTCGCCCTTTAAAATGGGGTGGAGTTTGTAGTATTGCACGGAAAAGATAAAGTGGGGTTCTATGTTGAAGACCCCACATATACAAAGAAAAGCGTTAAAGTAAGAGTAGAAGTTCGGCGGAAGTTGGTTGACGGATATGCCATGAAATTGGCAAAAGTCACAAACCATCTTCAGAGGGGATACCGAAGTCCCGCCTTCAGCTGAGCGCTGAAGACAGTAACCTCATCTGAATGAGGAGCATAGCTAGGCATACTAGGACTAGGTAGCCTAGTGACGGCATAGGAAGAGAGAAAAAATTTAGCCAACCACTTCTTCACTTTCTTTGAAGTGGCACAACTTGGATGATAGTTAAGAGAGAGCCAACTATTAGGAACGGGATGAGCTTCTATTTGGTAAAAAGACATGTTCGAGAATGGAGGAATCTAACCTCGGAAAGGTGAAAGGAAAACAATTGAAACAAAAAAAGCACTTCAAAAAGAAACCCACCTAATTCAGAATGAAGATAGCATCTTTGGAAATCACCATAAACTCACAGGAAATCACTCCGCTACTAGCACCACTGCCAAAGAAAGATGAAAGACGAGAGGAAATCAGAGAGCAAAAGGATTGAAAATTGAGAAGTGTGGAGAACTGTAAAGGAGGAAGGGTTTATATAGACCGAAGGAGGTAGGTGAAGCATTGCTATAATGACCATTCACAAATGAAGGCATGTAACCGATGTAACAAACATGACGGTTCCCCAGTCACCTAGTGACACCTGTCACCCGACACGAGAAATGAGGGAACGCCTTATGACAATAGCAGGCCTATGCAAGCCTAGCCAGAAGTGACGTGACCGCCTGGTCAGAAGACATGATGATTCATTGGCAAGCAATAGAGAACAAAAAAAAATTAGAAGGGGAAATCTTCTTCCTTATCCAAAGATACAACTTCGAAAACATTAAGAGCTCGGTCAAGAATGAGGAATCCCATTTGATGCTGAAGATACTGCTTTGGCCAAGGAAGGCATCGTGAACCAAAGAGATGCCCAGCTCAAAGAAGGTGACCTAGCTCAAGATTCAGCGCTGTTAAACAGGAATGTCTGTCACTTTCATGAAACGCTCACAAAAGTCTAACGCTTAACATACTACTTCGGCTTCCCGAGGGGGGCATGTGATAGCCGAAGGGCTATGGCCCTAAAGATCTCCTGATCAACTATTCAGAAACCACCTTCGGTGTTAGCTTAGCCACAACCTCGGGGCACCCTCAACACTGCCCTTGGAAAGGTAGCATGACCAACTTCGGGAAAGGGTGTCTTTCACCACCCTCGGATTTACGAACCTACCGACCTCGGAAAAGTAGATCCACCATCTTCGACAAAGGAAAACGTCTTCCGAAAGTGACCTACTCTGCTGAAGGGCCTTCCCCCAAAGCCCTCGGGGAAAATCTCTGCCCGAAGGGGTTTCGTACCACGAAGGGGTCTCGCAGAAATATGACAACAATGATTAAGGAGCCTCTGACAAAGAGACCTCACACACATCCCTGCCCACTAGCTAGAACGGCCTATGGCCAGCTGGAGATACCTATCTCTGAACGTACGGATCACATCTAACCGAACACGTGTCATGGTCTGAATAGGATGTGTCAAACGGCCTCCTACCTCCTCCCTCCTATAAATACCTGGGAGGGACCTTGGTAAAAGAGAGATGCCTTTTCTTTACTCTCCTCTCTCTGATCTCTACTACTACTCACACAAATACTGACTTGGGCGTTGGAAGCTCCTCCCCTGGAAACACATTTTGAGGAGTCTTTGACCCTTGTTCTTCAAAGTCGTGCAGACACCTTCACACCAGAAGTCTCTCTTTTAGGCCAGCATGTTATACAACGAGGATCCCGGCGGACCTCAATTTGGATGTCTTACACCATCTGATTTCAGTAAGGATTACTCAAGTGATTTTGTAGCAGTGAATTAAACCAAGTGCTACATAACCCATTTCACAGCAATTAGGCCTTCTAAATTGTGCAGCATCCCTACTAAATGCATGGCCATTATTTCTATAATGAGGAAATTTATCTGATTTATTGAGTAAGCTTTTAAGCTGCAAAATCTAAATTGAAGACTTTGAAAAATTTGCTGAATGAGTAAGAAAAATAATGCTGAATCAAAAAGTAATAGTAAGAGTTTTGAGGTTTGTAGAATAAAACAATTATAAACATAGGGTTGACTAACTTATTTACTTCTTAAGCAAGATATTAGTTTTCGGAAGCATAAGCTTAAAAGGTCTTAAGCTAGTCTAAAGTTGTGGAGAACTTGTATTGCACAGCCATGAGCTGTGAATGTGATTAAAATACAAAATGATTGAGATTGTCAACAAGTTACTGTCCATCTTTGTGGCTCTTTTGCAAAGGGCCAAGCAAGAGGTTTATTAGCAATTTCAGCAGGTCTATTGAATATTTCAAGAGACCACTACCTAGAATAGGAGTGTGAAAACATAAAGACAATTCGTTTCAACTTAAGTCAATTTAATTTAAATGACTTATTTTTATTTTTACATCTTTTGCCTCGAACCAATATTATATAGATAGAATAATTCATTTGAAAATAAATTCTCATGATGTTATTAATTTTTTTTAAATTTTTTTTCATGCCTAAAACTAGAAAATTCATAAGAAATTTAATATCATTATAAAAATTGTTTTTTGAATATATTATTACACCAGCATAATATTGGATTTTAAATAAAATTAGTTTCAAGAAAAAAAAATAAAAATCAAAATAAGTTATTTTGAATTAAGTTGAAACAGGATGGCTCTTGGTCAACAAGAAACATTGTAGTTAAGGAGTAGATATGGATAAAAGCTACTGCTACAAATTTGGTTTTGATGATGGCTGCTACAGGTGTTGAATTGAGTTGGACTGTGGCACTTTATGAACATGATTACAATACCTAGGATTGAAAACATTTGTGGAATCAAAGCAATACTGGAATAAAAATGTGGAGTTTGTTCAGTAAGCTTGTTTGGTCAAGTCCTTTTGTAATGCACTCTAAATAGGTAGAAATGAGTAATAAGAACCAATTCCTTTTTGAATTGAACAAGGAATGTTAGAAACTAAGTGAGCAGTATTCATTACTGTGAAAAATAGAGAATATGTTGTATAGCAACAGTATGAAATTACAGGTTCTACAAGGGAAGTGATGAGTTTAAGGAGAAAATTTAATAGAGGCATAAATTGTTGTTCGAAGCCATGGAAAAAAGGCTACAATGACTGATGGAAGCTACATTGAAGATCCTAGGCTATAGGAATTATCATGCTAGTGTATGTGGAAGCTAAAACATGTCTATTGGAGCTCTAAAAGGCTAAGGCAGCCATATCACAGAAAAAGAAAAAAAAATATGCATTTCGTCATGAATTTGTTAGTTTGACTAAGATATTGACTTTCCCGAAAACTAAACAATTAGGTATCAAATCTCTTTTATGGGCCTAGTTCAGTGTTTGAAATATGTCTAGATGGTTAATCAATGTACTAGAATGTAGAAAATTGAAATTCCAGTGAGATCATAATTGCATAGCTACATGTTAGACAACTTAACTTTAAAAGGAACTTCTGTGCCGAGGTTTGAAACTTTGTGGTGTGCACAGGACAAGTAATTTAAACTTATCTAGAGAAGAAAATCAGAGAATCAAAGGACACATTACTAGAAAATCAATAGAACAACACTATAAACTCATCTGTTTAACTTATGCCTTGACTGACATCAAAGCATACATGTTAGTTCTAAAATTTTGGAGGTGAGTTTGGATTGCGATTTAGAGCTTGTCAAGATTCAAGACTGAATGTGTTAAACTACAGGGATGAAAATTCTACATGTTTTGTTCTGACTAATAAATTGACATTACAGTTGACTTTCTGTTTCAAAAATGTTTTAATCTAAAATTTTACAAGCATTTGTAATTCCATTTTTTGAATTTTGTAAAGCTCTTAAAGGATTATTTTGGCCTTTACAACCTATTGGCCTAGACTATTTAGCTGGTCAATTTTATACTTGGAACTTCAGAAGGTTTGCAAAGGAACTTTGTTGTTCTACGTTAAACATTTACAATATCGTTAAGATGGCTAGAAAAATTGTCTACAAGTTTATAATCCTAAGAAAATAAGAAATGAATTCTGGAAGCAGAATTGAGAAGAACTATTTATTGGTAATTGAATTAGTTCAGCAGTGAACTGGAATGAAATTTTGTTAAAAGGTTACAAACTTGATCAATACCACTACTAAGAATGCCAGAAGTACACTGGTTAGGGAATCATGTAATGTAGCATGCTATCCATGCTTTTGTAAGTTGACTAAAAGTTAACTTTTTTAATAACTTCTATTTTGGGTATAAGTCCTAAGTTGAAATAGCTTATGAGGAAATTGAATCCTTAAGAACCCTCCATAGCAAGTAACTACTTACTCCTGGATGTATCTGTTTTAGTTTGACTTCCTGGTTGACTTGTTAATCCTCTAAAAATAAAATCTTCTACTTCAAGTTAAAAGCTAGTAAGTTCTTTCTAGTAAGGATAGACTTGTGCGACATCTATTTAGGCCTTAATAATAGTCAAGCTCTAATTAGAAAATTTGAAGGACCAAATTTTTTGTAGGGGTGGATTGTTAGCACCAAACTTATGGCTTATGTGTTAATGTGAAAATTGTAGCCTAATTATCTTAACTAGGTTCTAAGTTATCCATGAAACTAGCTATTGCTTGTTTAGTGACTGTGTTAAGTAGGGTAGTCGAGCCTAGGTTAAGCCATTAAGTGGCTTAAATGATTGTCCATCAGAATTGATGGTTAAATTGCAAGAAGCCAAGGAACTTTATTGTTATTTATGAATAAGTGGCTACTTTGTACAAGAATAGAAAATTAATACTGAATGCGTCAATTGGGAGAGAATTCTCCCTAAAGGTAGAATTGGAGTTTCATGCACATAATTGAGAACTGAGTCATAATTGCGAACCAATAAAGAGGTCAAGGACAGTAACTAGGTTTGAACTCGATTTTTTCATGTAAGTGTACCTCTTTTGCTCGATAGCACATCTTTGATCCCAAATAGATTCCAATTCCTAATGAAGCTATTTTTGGGATTGAAAGTGGGAGACGAAAACAAAAAATTAGAACACATGACTGCTGGTATTGAGTTTTACTAATGATTAGTCTTGCGTTCATGGAAGAAAAAGGGAAGACTTCATTAATAAGCAATGTTGCTATTGACTTGAACCGTAGCTCCTAATTCTAAAGAACAAATTCATGAAGATTGAGAAGTTTAAGACAGCCACAAAGGGATGAGTGGTAAAGGTAGCAACTATAGTTAAATTTTTGGCTTGGGTTGCACCAGAACCTCTTACGAATTCACAACTGATTCTATCATGAATTGGTTAATTCAAACCATTGCATGTCAATTGGTGTTACCCACTCCGGGGTAGTCCAGTTATGGTGCCAAAACTGTGCATTTAGACTCCCAAGATTGGTAATGTTCTGTAGGCCATCAGAACACTACCCTGAGTGTGCATACCCAAGTGGCCCTCTTGGGCACTATGTAAATACATGCATATTGGTCCAACCATCACACACATATTCACATTGCATGCACACCATGGCAGCAAAGAAGGAAAACACAAGCACAAGTCTTAGTTTTGGCTTCCACACATTAGGCAATCTTGTTAAGTTCTAGTGGCCAGCTATTGCACCTGTAACTTCCACTAATAAACTGTATCATTCTAGCCACATACCCCCCTGTTTTCTTTGCTCCATTATCAAGTAGAGACTTAGAGCAAACCAAGGAATTTTGTTTTACATCAATAGCCCACCTATGGACCAAGTTATGGATTTTTGAAGTTGGTTACAAAATTCTGACCAAATGAACAGTAACTCAGCCAACTTTGCAACGTCATATCTTTGGCTACAGGGCTCTAAATCCAGAAATTCCAAATCCCAGTTAACCCTATAGATGTCCTCTAGGTGTGGTCAAAATTTCATACCAAGGTTCATTCTACACAGGGAGATATTAAACTTTATGTCCAGAGTCGAAATTCTGGCAACTTTTGGACCATTTTGCCCATACAATTTTTCCAAACCATGCAAACACTTCATTCACAAGGGGAAAGCCCTCCAAGGCTATCCCATATATGTCCATTACACATAGGAATTACATTCCCTTTCTTTTAACAACTTTATGTGGCCAAAACAGAATTTACAAGTAAGCAGCCCATCATTCACACTTAGGCAGCTTTGCACCACATCACTTACATAGCCAAAACATTACTCAAATGTTCACATACTTGTCTCATTTTACATACACTACATGTACATGCATACATGCACTACAATATGGTCTTAACTCAGCTAAATACGCACCCTAGGTTACAGGAGGTCCTGAGACACAATGGACTCCAAAAACAGGATGCTGGACAGCTGCTGCACAACACAATAAGTACCACCATTAAAAATACCAAATGTGCTCCTAAAATCACCAAAATTTCCAGATCATAACTAGACATATGGAAGTTCATGTACCTGAAATTTCAGATCAAAAATCAAACCACAAAGGTTAGTTTGAAGGTGATCTTTCTGCTGGACCTGAAATGACAGAATTGAGGGGAGTAAGTTTCATTGAGAAACTTAGTAAGGGTAGCACTTGGATTCAATAGGCAATGTAACCATCATTAAAACCTGCATCCAAAGACACTAAAACAAAAAAACCACAATGCATATATACAAGATATAGCAACCAAATGCAGCAGCCAAACACAAACAACAAACACATGAAATGTGGCAGCAACATATACCATAGGTTAGTCCATAAAACACATAATAAACATAACCAAATCACTATGGCAGCCCTCCTCAAGCTAATGCTTGGTCTTAGGAGGATTTTAACACTAGTTAGTACTAACTTTTGGGCTCTAGAAACCCAGAAATTCGCTGCCATCACTGTGCACTTCACACTAGGTCACAAAACCTTCAATAAGTGCACTCCCCTCACTAAGCTTGGTTCATCAAGCTCATGGCTCTCTTCCAAGCTTAGCCCTAGCTCCATGGATGTTTGAAAATACAGAAAACAACCCATGAGAGCAAGAGAACCCTTACCTTGATGGGTATGCTGAAATTGGAGCTTGATCCTAGGTGCACTCAAGCAATAGCACCAAATAGCTTCCAATTGTGCTTCCTTGACTTCAATTGCAAGTAGTTTTGAGTTTGAAGGTATGGTGGCTATGGAGGAAGTGTGGAGGAGAGGGCTGGCTTTCTTTTTGCTGGTGGAGGCCGAAATTTAGAGAAGCAAAGGTGGTCTTGACTACTTAAATAGTCAAAAGTACACTAAACACACTTAAGTAGTCTTAACCTTGTCTTATGTCATTTTCCTTGCTACAAGACTATGGTTTCTTAGTCTTAATCTCTTGGCCCACATTTGACCATCCTTATCTTCCTTTAGCAGCCCTCCTTATGTGGGATAACCCCACAAAACTTCCATTTGACTTAAGTCATAGACATACACATCTTAAGGCCTACATTAGAACACTTAGGTCCTTTATGCCTTTTTGTGTTTTCTTTGTCCTTAGTTGTCTTCCATAAGAAATTTGGTCCTCCAATAGCACTTTCATACCATTCATATCCTTCCCATAACTCTCCAAATCTCTTTTGTGAGAGTTTTGCAATTGAGTACCCAAATTTCCAAAACCTTACAAAAAAGTCCATAGGTTGCTTGAAAAACAAGCAATTCGTAAGGCTTTTCTTGGGGGCCAAGTTACCAACTTGGAACACTTTTAAGGAGGTGTTGATCATGCCTTTTACCCCCCACACTTTAAACACTATGGTGAGAATTACACAATATAATGGTTTTTAGCCATTATGACACACTTGTAATTCTCCCATTTTAGGAGGTGGTAACAATTGGAGGCTAGGAAACCATTATACAAAGGATGTTCTATGTCATTATTGTTTTCTTAAAGTGATTACAAGTTCAATCTTTTGATACCTACAAGGCTAAGTCAAAAGATTAGTATAAGAACAATCTATTAGACCAATTCTATTATTCTAGTTAAGCTAGTTTGGTTTTCTGGCAAGCCAAGGGTTTGTTGCAACCAGGAGCACTCTGTATGTTAGCTAACTTTAGAGCAACACCTTTTGAATTGAGCTCTCTCTACTGTTATAATGTTTGCTTTGTAGCTCTTGGAGAGTTTATGCTATTGTTGTTTACTTTGTTATTTATGTTGTTGTGTTTGCTTGTTTAGCTTATGTTTCTATTGTTTTGCCTGGTTGTTGTGTTTTATAATTCTTTTTTTTTTCTAGCCTACTATTTTTCTTTCTATTATATGTAGGTTAATGATTGAACATGATCACTTTTTTGGATTATGATTGGAATAATGTTTTCATTGAAAACTTACCCTTTTTGATCTCTTGTAGCTTAAATTCTAGAATGTTTAGCTTATATGTAATTCAGGTTATTTTGGGTTAATTATATAGGTTAGCTAATGTCTTATTGGTTGTTTATAATATTGAACCTTTTGGATAGCACATTCTCTGGTCTAAAATTAACAAAAATTTGATGAAAGTGTGCTTTTAGTTGTTGTGGCTAGACCAGGTTGTTGCTGAAAGAATTGGACTCTCTTTTCGGATGGTGGCACAGGAAGCAAGTTTGGGGCGTGGGTTACTGAACCTTTTTATTATTTTATATTGATTCACTTTTAAGCCAGGCTCGAACCATTGTGCTAGATTGATAATGTTTATGTTGTTCCTGTAGCTTATCTGTTAAAAGCATGCACGTATTGTTCTAGCTATTTTGATAAATTTGGAACTTTTAGAAGTAAACCTTATTTGTAAGCCCTTAATCTTGATGAATTTGGTTCTATTGGTGTATAAAACTATTAGAATATAGCTTGGTTTGACGTGTGATGGGCTTTCTTATTTTTTCTGTTCTTTGTGTTGGGACTCAGCACACAAGCTTAAGTGCTTATTTGAAACTTACACGGATCATCAAATCTGGGTTATAAGTAAAATTATTTAATCTAGCCAACTAATGTAGATTTCTTCAAGTAATTTATATTATTCTAGATTTTTATAGTAGCATTGTATGTTATGACTAAAACCTTTGTCTTTACCAATAATTATTCTGTTAATAGCTTAATAAATGTGTATGTTAAGGCTACAAGTTATTTTATTAAGCCTTTTCCTTGTAAATCCATGGAAGATTTCCATGAGGGCTATAACAAAATCAAAGAGTTATGAGGTTCCTACGCAAATGGAAGCTTGCCATTCCATAGTTTTGGTGTAGAGAGCCATGTTTGGTTTTTTTTTTCTTAGGACGCTTAGGTACATAATTTCCTTCTTTCTGCTTGATTGTTCTTGGTTTTTTTAGGTTTTTTAGGGCTGGGTCTAGCTTAATTAAGCTTGAATTGGTTCCATTTGTGATGAAATGTGTTAAAACCATAGGAACCACCCTAGAAGAGCCCATTATACTCAATGTTGTTTGATGCTTGCTTAATATCTTCAATTGAGGTAAGAGATTTAGTTTACACATTCATTTGATGCATATCTTAGTTGCTTGCTTCATGGTTTCAAGAATTTTAGGAGATATGCACTGTTATGGTGAGGAATTGCTTCTTTGTTGTTCATATTCATTTTTATTTTTGTAACATTTGTAAAAAATGGACATAAAAGAGTTGTTTTTGAACCTAGAGAATGGGTTTAGATTCACATGAGGATAGAAAGATTACCATCTCAAAGAAGAACAAAGTTTCATCCTAGGGGAGAAAGACCATTTTAAGTTGTGAAGGGAATCAATGAAATGCATGAAAGCTATACTTTCCAGGTGAGCACAATATTAGTGACACTTTTAGTTTACTAATTTATCTTTATTTGATGTAGGTGATTCAAGGATGAATCTTTTCGAGTAAGGGGGAGATGATGGAAATCTAGTAAACATGGAAAAAGGACACACAAAGGACAATTTAAAGATCACTTTTGGACCAATAACAAGGGCAAAGGCGATGATGCATAAAGTGGTAGCTAAATGGATTATTAAAAGAATTTTCAAGTAGTAAATTGTTGAAGATGTTCCAATAGTTTGGAATTAGCTGAATACCAATGCCTTTATATAATGGATTTATTTGCTAAGGCATACATGCAACATGTGCACAAGAAGGCACTTGATAGGCCCAAAGTGGACCCTATGTGTGTGGGCACTCGGTGCTCACCTAAGGACTCCTAGAGCCCTTTCATGTGCATTATGCTTTATTTGTTGTTAATTTAGTTGCCTTATAGTTTATTTAGGCAAATAAACACTTATTTTACATTTTTTAGGCTAAAATACACTTGGGGATCGTGTAAATGCTATTTGCATGTCTTATAAGTGTTTCTAGTCAATTTATGACTTCTTGATGTTAGGAAATTCTATTTCATTTTAGGTTAGGACTCCTTCATTAAAAAAGTCTAGTAAAAGTTATTTATAGGCCTAACTTATGTACTTTACAATTTGATTTGAATAATACAAATTGCCGTTTAGCAATCTCTCACAAATTCTTTATGAACGTACTTGGCACATAGGGTTTTCATCTCTTGTGTGTTTTTAATCATATGCTAGCATTTCAATCCTCATTATTGGGTTAGGACATGGGTGAATTATCTTGTTGGAGGTTGTTCCTAGAGCTTGAGGGATCTTGGGTGTGTTTTGAAGAAGAGAGCCAAGGACATGCAAGGACACATTGGTGATCAATTAGTAGCTCCAAGGACATGCAAAGGCCAACTGGCGATCAATTCTAGACCAATAACAAAGAAGATGCCCAAGGACATGCTAGAAGCACTAAAGACACTTATTTTGGAGAATATGGAGCCACATTATGTCATACATGCTGCCAATGTGCCAAAAGGGTTCTAAAAGCCAGACTCATGAATTTACATTAATTTGCTAAAGATTCAAGCTAGAAAAACTAAGGAAACCTCACAACATCCAGGAGGAACATGCATCAGCGCTCAAGGTGCATAAGGGTGCACCCTAGAAGCCCCTTGAAGCTGCTGCTAACACTCTTTTTAGCACCGGTCCAAATTTAATGCATTTTGTTGTTTAGTTCATGTTTTCGACATATTATTAGGCTAGGGAATAGATATAGGGTGCATATTTCTAGAAGCACACAGGTTGGACACTTAAAGGTTGTACAAAGCATGTACTAGTGTCCTAAAGAAATTAGAATTAGTCTTGTTGATAGTATAGGACTTTTATCTCATTTTCACTTTGTATGGCTGGCTACCCTAGCTGGAATTACTTTAAATAAGATCTCTACTTTGTGGTTTAGACATAGATTAATAAAGATTCAAGTTATTTTATGAAATTGTTCTATTCATTGTTCTATCTCAACTCCTTGGCACATTAGTGCTTTCTCTCCTTCTTTTCCAATCAAATTTCTTTTAATTCATTCGCTGTAGTTTTTTTGCTCAACCTAAGCTAATTCTAGCTTCCTTTCTTTCTCCCATAATCACTTTCCATCTAGTCTTGGTTCAACCATAAAGAGTATGAAAGGTTTTTCAGGAGTTTACAAGTATCTTGGGAAATAATGCATCCATCATTTTTCCACCTTTACAAGGTCAAAGTCTTCCGTCAACATTTTCACAAAGTCATAGTTTTGCAACAATTTTATCTATTTAACTTTTTACTCCCCCTTTAGTTGTTGGACTAACAATAGCCAATCACTACAACCCTTAAAGGTTTTCATGCTTACTTTCCTTGCTATTTTCAGACCAGCTATTAATGCTTTGTATTTGGCCATGTCTTTTGTTATTGTGAAGATGAAGCATATGGAATTTGCTACCTCCATCCTTTTCAAGGCATGTAAGAGTATGTAGACTCCTTAGTGGTTCTTTCATAATGGTTCATTGACAAACATTTTCTAAATAGGCTCTCAGGCTCTTTTATTTCCTTTGTGAGGGTTGCCTCAGCTATGAAGTGAACAAGTGCCTATCTCTCCATAACTTTTAATTCTTCATGTATGATAACTGAATGGCTACCACCTAGTAGACCCTTAGAAAAATGGGGTTTGACCACCACCCTTGGATGGCAGGGCAACCACCCTTAAGCAATGAGCCCACCACCCTCGGAAGATAGACATGCTGCCCGAACATGGTAACACCATTAGGACACTTTAAAGGGACCTCTGAGGAAAATGCCAAACATGTAGTCCCCCAGGACCACTAATAAAGACCATCCACACGCCTTTTGATTTGATGACTAAGCATAATTGCTTACTAGCCCTAGGCTAGCTGGAGATGCCCCTCCTAGGGTACAGACTGAAGACCTCCTAAATCTAACCGTCCACGTGTTCAAATTTCCTTTACTCGGGCAAAATGGCTCTCTCCACAACCCTTCTATATATACACGGAGGAGCCTCCTAGATAATATCATTTGGTCACACACTTTCTTACCTATTACACTTACACACCTTCCTCTTCCACATACAAACTATACGATTTCGAGAGCTAAAACAGTGCAACGAAAGATAATCAAAACCCTCCAGGATCCAAGTGAAATGAAGTAAATTGGGTGTTCAAAACTTTTATACCTAGTCAGTTGAGATTTTCCACCCAACTATTAAGTCGAATCAGAAACTTGAACAATTGATATGTTCAAGCTTTCTACGGTATCCACATGAATCCCCCAGATCACCATGCTTCCACCATGTTTCGGCAGATGCGTTCCTTTTTCGCATGTAGTGCTAGCTTACGTCCTCCAATGATTGGCAAGAGAAAAGTGCAACTATAACTTTTTAGAACCCTTCTGATTTCATCCTTAGGGAGGCTAAGGTAAGGGCTGTGAAAATTCTCACTATATGATGTATACATGGTAAAGCTCAACTCCTAAGACTAATGGGTTTCAAAACGCTAAACTAATAATGTGTAATTTCGGGCTTCATAATGGCTCAACCTTTGCGCTATTATAAATAAAAAATTATCATAAAACCAAAACCTAAACAATTTGGCCCATGCGCTCAAATAATCAAATTGGCTCTATGTGTGTGACCCAATAGGCTTCTATCAGATTAGCAATGATCATAAACCACATTTTTTTATCATAAATAATTAGTAGTGTTCTAGCAACATGTCATTGCTACCCAAGTGACAAGATAGTCGGTGGTTTGACTAAACCTTGATGGCCATTATTCATATATGTCAATGTCTCTTTGTCCAAGATATCAAGACAGAGCACGAGGTATGGAATGTGTCACTCTCATGTTGTCTAATCTAAGGTTTCTTAATTATTATGTAGACCGACTAAAACTAATGACATTGATACACCATATCAACTCATCTGAGCATGGCCATCCATTTCCTTATTCCTACTCAATTAATGGGCCTAAAGATATCACTCTTGTTACATAGGAGGGACAAATCCCATCTTGATCATACAAAACCCTCTACATGATATGTGACATACCCAATGACCACCTCATGTTCACTTAGTTACGAGCAATAGAAGGAAGTATCAAAGCATGTGACTTACATGTAGGGAACCTTGATGACCTTAGGTCAAAGGACTACAAATACCATGATCACTATGAGAATCACTTAAAACACTCATATAATGATCCATGTATTGTTCTCATGGTGCGTCAGTCCAGTACGCAAGTTCTCCAACTTGTACCCATATGTAGACTACATATCTCGTATTAGTCTAAACACATGCTAGTCTATATATATTATTACAACCCACTCCTCAATAATACTAAACTAGGGACATTTAAGAATACTATTATGCTAGGGTTATAATTATGTTTGATTATGTTATGTAGAAAGAAATAACAAACATAATCATTAGAATGATGCCTTACAAAATATCATGACTCAATGTGAAAAATACAATCATCTCATGATTGGCTTTGGGCACAACACTAACACTAACTTGGACATTGGAGGTCCCTTCCCTGGTAATACTCTAGGAAGCCCCCTAACCCTTGTTTCATATCCCTGCAGATACAGTCCAAGGCATGCCCTTTTGAAGGCCAACATGTTGTACATAGAGGATATCCTAGAGCTGTTGGGTTTCGGGAGCCAAACAGCGCAGCGGAATTTAACCGAAACCCTCCAGGATCCAAGTGAAACGGGGTAAACCGGGTGTTCGAAAATTTCATACCTAATTTTCGGTTGAGATCTCTCACTCAACTGTAGAGTCGAATCACAAAACCTGAACAGTTGACGTGTTCAGGCTCTCTATGGTATCCACACGAGCCTCTCGGGATCACCACGCTTCCACCACGTCCCGGCAGATGCGTTTCTCTTGCACTCGCAGTGCTAGCTTGCGTCCTCCAAGGAATTGCAAGAGAAGAGTGTGGCTGTCCTTTTGGGAGGCTAGGGCAAGGAGACCTGCGAATTTCTCACTTAAAAGTTGTATTTATAGTGAGACTCAACTTCCAGGCCTAATGGGTTTCAAAGCCCTAATCCAATTAGGATTTAATTTCGGGCTTAATAATGGCTCAACTCTTTGGCCCATTATTAATACGAAATTAAAGTGAAACCATAACCCAAATAATTAGCCCATGCACTCTAATGATCCAAATAGCTCTATGTGTGCGACCCAATAGGCTCTTGCCATGTTGGCAATGATCATAAATCACATTTATGATCATAAGCAATGAGCGGTGTCTAGCAACACATCATTGCTACCCAAGTGACAAGATTGTCGGTGATTCGACTAAACCTTTATGATCATCACCGATATATGCCATTGTCCCTTTGTCCAAGATATCAAGACTAAGCACGAGACATGGAATGTGTCACTCTCGTATAGCCCAATCTTTGGTTTCTTGATTACCGAGTAGACCAACTTAAACTGATGACATTGATATCATATATCAACTCATCGAAGCATGGCCATGCATTTTCTAAGTCTCACTCTATCAAGGGGCCCAAAGATATCACTCCCGTTACATAGGAGGGACAAATCCCATCTTGATCATACAAATCCCTCCGCATGATATGTGACATACCCAATGACCTCCTTCAAGTTCACTCAGTTACGAGCAACAAAGGAAAGTATCAAAGTATGTGACTCACATGTAGGGAACCTTGTTGATCTTAGGTCGAAGGACTACATATACCATGATCACTATGAGAATCACTTATGACACTCATATAACGATCCATGAAGTGTTCTCATGGTGGGTCGGTCCAGTACACAAGTTCTCCAACTTGTACCCATATGTAGACTACATATCTCATATTAGTCTCCACATATGCTAGTCATTATGTATTATTGCAACCCGCTCCACAATAATACTAGACTAGGGACGTTTAAGAATATCATTATTCTAGGGTTACAATTATGCTTATTACGTTACGCAGAAACAAAACAACAAACATAATTGCTGGATTAATGCCTCAATAAAATATCATGACTCAATGTGCAAAAATACAATCATCTCATGATTGGCTTTTTGGGCACAATACTAACAAGAGCATCATTTGGCACCATCTCTGGTAATTCCATCCTAGATTACTATTTTGGAAACTCAGCATTCCATGGAAAATGGAGTACCTAAATCCCAATCTGTGTTGAAGCCTCAGGCAACAGCAGATTTACCACTTCTAGAGCCTACTCTGCTTGAGGATGAGTGTCCTCTTATGGTCACAATGACTCATGCCTATGACATGCATAGGACATGGGCTGTGATTTTTATATGCCTATGATGTACATGAATAGTCTAGATAAGTAATGCAAGTCATGGACATAAGGAAGCCAGAGAAGGACAAGTATTCATAGGATGCCATATGGACATCCTTAGTGCACCGGACTATACCTAAGTAGGACATGAGGGAAAAAGCTATAATTATGAGCCAAAAATGACTAAAACTAGGTGCCAAGATGGGCTTTAAAGTGAAGGCTCACAATGTGAAAAAAAAGTGGCAGAGAGCCCAAGAAAATTAAGAGAGCACCAAGGAGGGGCATAGGGGCTCCTAAGCACACTTTTGTGAGCACTGGTGTAACTATAAATGCTTTAAAACCAAGCACCTCAAGGGAAACAAGGTGGGATGGAAACTAAATGATAAAGCAAGAAGGAAGGTTGCAATATAAGGCAAAAAGAAGAAGGAAACTAAAGTGCTCCGTGAAAAAGCACTGAGAGACTCTTAGGCACACCCTTGTATGCACCCTTGTGAATTTTAAGGCTTTAAAGCTAAGTATTTTGAGAGAGATTATATGGGCTGAATGCTTGAAATTGAAATAAAAATAAGGGCTATAATGTAAGCCAAAAAAAAAGAGGAGAACATACTCTAGGGTGCACTAGGAGACTCTCGGATGCACCTAAAGTGTCTCCAAGTTTGTGTGAAAGTTTGATGACCAAAGTGATGGAACTAAAGAGTAAAGTAGGTAACCAAAACATGCCACCAAGTGAATTAAGTATGTTAATATAACAATTAGAATGATTCAAGGGAGTCAAGGGGAGTTAGACCAATGAATGCTCAACATTTACTTGGCCGCCAAGCCCATTTCGGCCAAACACCACCACTTGGGCTTAACTTGAATTTATGTAGCTTTTTAGCTATTTCATTAGGTAGTCATAGCCTAAAAAGTTAGGCCAAATTTCCACCCAACTACCAAAAAGAAACTAAGGCCAAAAGGAAACAAACCAAAGATCAAGGCGCATGGGTAGGTCAATGGTTGTGCACATGGTTTTTGATGCATTCTTGCATTTTTCCTACCATTTATAAGCTAGTTAAGGGTTCATGTGAAGCTTCTTCTCCTAGATTTTAAAGGGGAAAGAGCTACCCTAGGGGATGGCTATGCCCAAGGGAACCTAGAGGCTATGTTAATAGGCTATGTGTGCATTAAGCACTCTAGTGAGCTAGCTAATTTACTTTTGGCAAGTGTTAGGGTTTTTGATAAGCTTGGCCGAAGTTGCTCACCTACCTGGAGCTCTATGTTAAATTAAATCTAATTTAAGTGATCACTTGCTAAATTGGAGGAAAAAACATGTTTCCTGTGTTAAATGAAATCGTTTGTGTGGTGTGTGTGTTTGCATGAATATTTGATTGTTTGTGTGTGCTAACCTTTGAATTATATATGTAAGTATCTTCTATTATGTTATGCCTTTTCTTTTTTGTGTTTCCCTTGTCTTTGGTTGTAGGTTAAATGATGAAATTTGAGGTTTATATGAATAACATTATTTTGAACATTGTGTAGGCACTAGGTGCCAAATTGGATCTTTACTGAGTACTTGTGTACTCATGCCCTCTTTTGCACATTTTAGGTAAGCAAGTAGAAGATTAAGGGATAAGGAACATCTTGGAAAGGTTTATGAATAAAGAGGTATGGTTCAGATTTGATGGTTTATCAAAGAAATATTGAAAAGTCCATGAATTTTAACTAATGGTTGTATAATGTTTTGTAGGCCCGAATGACTATAGTTAGTCTAGCTGCATTTGTATCCATCTTGGCATTGGTTAAGACTAGAAGAATAATATGCCAACTATGGCCTAAGTGTCAAGTGAAAGTGGAGGTCAAAGTAACTGTGGTCATAGAAATAGTTTGAATTATGCTATGTAGCATGCATGATATCTATGTAGTCCAACTTTTGTTGCATGTTAATTGAGGCCATGTAGTCCCTATCTGCCTAATCTTGGACTATAAATGTATGGACATAACTAATAGGGTAGGGACCTAGAGTATCACATGACTATTCCTTGGATGTATATAATGGGCTTAGGTGATCCTTAAGGCACCAAGTATGTTGGGCTAAGGAAAACAATGCATGCATGGTTGTAAAAAAGTAGTCTAGAATGAATGTGTGCATGCTTGAATGTGCATGTATGTTAGGCTACAAGCGGGCCTCCTAAGTACACTAACCCACACACATACAAGCATATACACAAGTCTACCTACACTTTAGTCTTACCTTGTTAACAACTAAAACTTGTGGTTAAGTATCCTGGTTATCAAGACCAAATTTACCATATGAAAAATAGTTGGGTTATTAAAAACAACTTGATGATTAAAACAACAGAGTGATTGAAAATAAATGGGTGATTAAAAATAACTGGTTGATTTAAACTTCTTAACAGGTTTAGGGTGGGGGTGAATTGGGCCGTAATAAAGTTAGTATCAGAGGTATGGTTATATAGGATCTGAATGGTATATTGGTTAACACCCACTATGAGTATCAAGCATTCTTATGTTTTGTAGGAATGATGACTAAAGGTAAAGAAAAGGAAATAGAAAGGCAAAAAGAAAGAGAAGAACACCTGAATACTAGGGCTGATCTTGAAAATGCTGAGGTGGCTAAAAGTAGGATAGGACCACTTAATAAGGCCATAGAGCCTGGATCCATCATGCATGGTCAACAAAAGAATGGAACATATGATAGGAATAATGCAAGCTACCATTGTACAGAGTGTAGTAGGTATGCAAGCCCATACAAGGGGTCAGGCCCAGGCATCTAGGGGTGCTATATGTGAAGAAGAAAACCCAGAAGAAGAAAGAGTATAATGGAAACCATGGAAGGAAACAATAAGAGAATAGCAAGGTAGCATTTATGAAGCAGATGAGGAACTAGAATAAGATGATGAAAGAAGGAATCCTAGTGGCAAAAAGATAAGATAAAAAATTAGGAAAGGTAATGAGAACAAAGAAGTGGAGCAAATAGGCACTAATATTGGAAGAGTGGAGCCAATTTTTGAAAGCTTTAAATAGCTAACCTCTAAAGGGAAATCCGAAATCCCTATTAGGGGAGAAGAAAGATTAAGAAGATACGGTTTAAGAGAAGGCTAATTGGAAGGCTTTCTAGTACTTAAACCACTTGTGTTCAAAGGTAGTGGTGATCCAAATGAGGCCGATTTCTATATCTATCAGATAGAATAGGTATTTGAGAAAACAGAAGTCACATCTACATAGAAAGTGCAATTAGCTACTTTCAAGTTAGAAGGCAGTGCAGAACTATGGTGGAGTACAGAAGGCACATATGAGTAGGAATGGAAGAAATCCCACAAGGAAGAAAGAACTTATGAGATTAGTTGAATTTCTACAAGTGCTCCAACAACAGTATGTGAGTGAGGCTTTCAAAGATCATAAACAAGTGGAGTTTGATTTGTTGGAGCAAGGAAACATGTTTGTCAGGGAGTATAACCACAAACTCAGCAACCTTATCAGGCATGCTCCGTAGTATGATGGGTAAGAAGAATTGAGCAACAAGAGGCTAATCAAGGGAGTAAGGCCTCCGGGAAGGCCAGATACTCAGAAACATTGGTATTAAGACTTACTATGAAGCTATTCAAATGGCTCTGACATTCGAACAAGAATTCTAGCACCCCACTATAGGGAACATTATGGAGGCTTCTATGGGACATCAAAGTGGTAAAAAAAGAGCCAGGGATAAGCTAGGAAAAGGTGAGCTGGGAAGAGAATAGAGGAAGCCTAAGAAACTCCAAAGGTTTGGACCTTAATGCCAAACCTATGGAAAATATCATGGTTTTAAACCAAGTTATAGACTGACTGAGGGATGTTTAGAGTGTGGTTTTCAAGAGCACTGGGTTAGAGATTGCGCAGTCAAGAAAGAAGAGAGAAGAGTGTTGGGCAATTTTAGGGCTCCTTGGCCAACAAACCAAGAAGGCAAAGGAAAATGAGTGGCAACACCCCAGCCAACCAAGCTAACACGGAAAGGACCAAGTCAGCCTATGCCCACTAGAGTTCCAACACCAGTTGGGAGAGTATATCAGATAAAAGGATCAAGGAGGAAATGGGAGACCAACCTTGGAGAAGAGGCTATAAGCCACAACAAGCTAAGGAAGGAAGCATTAAAAGGAAACCTTTACCTTTATGATAAGCTCATTTCTGTGCTTTATGATACTAGTACATCCATATCTATTATTTCAGCTAACATAGTAAGGGAATTAAAGTTAGAGGTAACAACTTTACCTTAGATGTATATGATTAGAGCAACTAGAAATGAACTTATGATTTCACTTCAGATAGTCAAAGACTGTGTGATCAGGCTAAATAAGCTAGAATTGAAGGTTGATTTGATCATTCTAGAAATGACTAGTTATCTCATGATATTGGGCATGAACTGGTTAACTGAAAACAATTTTATTATAGATTATCAAGGTAGAAATTTGATACTGCCAGGATCAATAGAACATTCTTTAAAAAGACTTAGTAAAATGTGATGTTGGGCAAGTAAAGGTAATGGATTGTATACCAATACTTTTTGAAAAAGAATACATGGGCTTAAATGATAAAAATTCTAAAACTGAACTAGACAAGATTCCTGTTGTGAAAGAATTCCCAAAGGTATTTCCTTCTGAGTTGCTAGGTTTACCTCCTTTGAGGGAGATGGAGTTCGAGATTAGGTTGACTCTAGGTGTAACCCTTATTTCTGCTACACCTTACTAGACGGCAATTGTTGAAATGAATGAATTAAAGAAGTAGTTGGATGAACTCCTTGAGAAAGGATTCATTAAAAAAAAAAAGGATGGGACACTTTGGTTGTGCATTGACTATAGAAATCTTAATGCTATGCCTCTGAAGAATAAGTATCCTGTCCCCAGGATTGAAGACTTATTTAATCAACTTATGGGGGCTATAATCTTCTCAAAGATTGATCTTAGATCAAGATTCTTCCAATTAAGAGTCAATGAAGTAGACATTCTTAAGACTGTTTTCAGGACAAGATATGCGTATCTTAAATATATAGCAATGCCTTTTAGGCTTACTAATGCTCCAGTATTTTTCATGGACTTGATGTAGGGGATATTTAGATCATATCTAGACCACTTTGTTGTGATCTTTATAGATGATATGGTAGTATACTCAAGGGAAAAGGAGGAACATGAAAAGCACTTAATAACAGTGATAGATGTGTTGAAGAAACACCAACTATATGGCAAGTTGAATAAGTGCCATTACTAGACAAATCAGATTGAATTTTTAGGCCATGTAATAAATGGGCAAGGAATGGGTGTGGATTTAACAAAGATTGAAGCTATCTTACAGTGAAAGCAACCTTAAAATGTTAGAGAAACAAAAAGCTTTTTGGGGTTAGCTGACTATTATAGAAGATTTGTATCCAAATTTTCTATAATGGAAACCCCTTTCATTAAGTTAACAAGAAAAGGATAAAAGTTTCAATGGTCAAGGCAATGTGAGAAAAGCGTCCGAGGGCTTAAAGACGAGCTCATTTCTGATGCCCAGGAGCTTCCTCATTGTATGACATGGTGCAGCTTTGAGCTGGACTTCCAGTATGAAGATGCTTGTAAGTAGACCTCCGGTGTGAAGGTACCTTCGAGAGGGACTTCCAGCAAGAATGTGGCTACAAAACTTAGTAAAATAGAGGTTAGAGACTCCCCGGAGTGTGATTCCAGGGGAGGAGCCTCCGACGCTCTAGTCAGGATTTAGAGAATGAAGGTAAGAAAGAGGGAACGGAGAGCAGAAGATAGCTAGGGTTTTCTGTCTCTTGTGTCTCGTTGTTCTTACAAAGGTTGTTCCCTAAGTATTTATAGGAGGGTGTTGGAGGAAGTCCGTTTGACACTGCCCGCTCAGATCATGATACGTGTTCGGCCAAATGTGGTTCGTACATTCAGGGATTGGTATCTCTAGCTGACTATAGCCGTTCTAGCCAGAAGTCAGAGCCATGGGAGGCCTGTGTGTCATGGGAGTGTGCGAGGTCTCAGTGTCAAAGGCTCCTAACTGTCTGTCTTATTTGGGTGAGAACTCTTTCGGGTGATAGGCCCTCTTCGGGGGGTAACACCCCTTCGGCAGATGGGTCTCCTTCGGTCCAGTTTTTGCTATCAAGGGCCGTTAAGGGTGGCTCCTCAGCCGGGTGGAGGGCCTTCGATGAATGCTATATTCTGCTGAGGATGGCGAGATGGCCTCCCAAGGTCGGCAAATCACTTGACCGAGGATGGCACAGTATGTCCTTTTGAGGGTGGTAGTGTTATTAGCCGAAGGTGGTAAGGATACATTTTCCCGTGGTTGCTCAGATTTTTGTCTGAGGATGGTACTTGTGAGTCATCCTTAGAAGCTATCCAAGTGTGATAGCCATTTTGGCTATCACATGCCGCACTCGAAAAGCCAAAATGGTAACTTCAGTGAGTAGAGTTTTTTAGAGCACTTCATGGGACTCATTATGGAAGCTAGGTAGGGAACACTTCGTTCTTCGAAGTTATGCTTCCTCAACCGAGGTAGCTTATGAGTGTCACTTCTTGCCCCATGGCTAGTCCCTCAGTCTTTTCGAAGTGTGTCTCCCTCTTTTACTTTTCTGCTGCAGGTCAGTGGACCGTCATGTCTCGTAATCAGATAGGCACATCACTTCGGATAGGCTTGCCTAGGCCTCATGCTGTCAGGAGGCATGCCCTCGTTGCCTGTGCTGGGCGACACATGTCACGCAGTAATTGGGGGATAGTTGCGTCGATTACATCAATTGCATCTCTTCGCCTTCGATTGGCAATTATGGCGATGATTCACCTTCGAGGGGTAATTATGGCGACGATTCGCCTACCCTCTTCGGCCTATAAAAACCTTCCTCTTCCTCAGAGTTCCCACTTCCTTTCTTTTGCTTCTGTTTTGCTCTCGTTTTCTCTTAAGCTTTTTTCCTTTTTCTGCGGCAGTGCAAGCGGCGGAGCAATTTTCGACGAGTTTTAGCGACGGCGTTCACAAATCTAGACTTCGGCAAAAGCTTTGGTAGGTTCCCCTTTTCGAAGTCATTCTTCGGCATTATTTCCTTCTTCTCTTTTCTCCTTTCCGAAGTTAGGTTTCCTTTTCTCGAATGTCTTCCCTTGTTCCGCTCATGTCTATCCAAACTATCCCTAAGAGCTGGTTTTCTCTCAATTCTCATCCAAGTTGTACCATTTTGGAGAAGTTAGCAAAGTGGACAACAAAATTTTTTCTTCCTTCTTACTCAGTTATTAGGCTACCCAAACCCGGCTTGTTCAGTTATATGAATAACTCAGATGAGGTTACCGTCTTTCAGGCCTAACTGAAGGCCGGACTTCAGTTTCCTCTGCCGAAGGTGGTTTGCGACTTCTGCCATTTTCATGGCATAGGCGTAACTCAGTGTCCGCCTATTTCTTACTCCTATTTCAATGTTTTTCTTTGCATGTATTAGGCCTTCAATATAGAGCCTCACTTCATTTTTTTTATACAAACTATAAACTCCATCCCGTCTCGAAGGGTGGTTTTTATTTTTTGCTTCCTCGGGGTTCTGGCTCCAAAAAATACACCTTTACCTTTGACACGAGGGACAGCAAGCGGGGTTGGTAGAGCAAGTTCTTCTTCCTGAAGGTAGCTAAGGCTTGGAAGGACGTTTCGATGAAATGGGCATGGGGGACCCTGCCAATAGATGTAGTGGATCCCAGACAGCTATTAACCCCAGAGTTGGAGGTGAAGTTTGACAACTTCAACAGCCGTATCTACGCAGTCGTGGACTAGGACCCCAAGTTCCTTCCTCGTTCCCTGTACCCCTTTCCCATAAAGTGAACTTCATGACCGAAAAGGTTCTTCGGGAGTTAGGGGCAGTCAATGAGCATAAAACTGACCTGGCCATGCTGAAACCTGCTTTTGATGGGAAAAAAGCATGGCTAATGATGCTCCTTCGGCGCTAGCTCACCTATGAAGGGCTTTTGGAGAGTAAGTAATCTTCCAGATTTTTTTTGTTTATACTTCTTTGGACTTACACTGATGTTTTCCCTTTTTTAGAGATGGGCGACCAATCCGTGGCCTTCTACAAGTCCCTTTTCCTTGGTCAAGCCGAGAAGGGAGAGCAGCAGAGGAAAAAGGCAGCCATGAAGAGGAAGAAGACATTGGGGGTGAGGCCGTCTTCAGCAAAGAAGTCTAAGAAAGACCTTCCTCCTCCCCCCCGAAGACAACTTGGAGGTGCAGGACCAGTCCCTGGTCCGCCCTGATCCACCTTCGGTGTTGGCTGTCAGCCTGACTTTACTTAGCCCCACTGCTAAGGCAGATGCTTTCGAAACTTCAGTAGGGGGCCTTTCGACGGCGGAGCTCGAAGAGCGCCAAAGAAGAAAGGGCAAATAGGTCCCCGCTGAAGTACTGGAAGTTGGCAATTCCAAGGAGGATGTCACTGAGGTTCCATCAGTTTTTTCCCTTAGCCATTTTTCTGTAAGTTTGGGAATTTTTGGTATTTTAGATCCTATAGATGAGTGGCTAAGGGATAACGTACTGATGGAACCTCGCCGTGATTTTGCAGAGGAGTAGACGCCCATAGCGTGGATGGTGGACCACACTCAAAAGTGAGCCCTTCGGGATTCCAAAATTCTAAGGGACAAGGTTCTGAGGGAGCCTTTTTGGTCATTCATGGAGGACATGAACTTGTTCTCCGAGGATAGCCAACGAATGGCCCCTCAGGTGGTGAAGGCCATCCTTACCAACGCCACCTTCAAGTCCCTGACTGAGGAGTGCCCAAATGATGAGGTCCTGACTGCAAGGATGTCTGAACATGCTGCCCAGGTGAGTTTTGAGCTTCTTGGGACTTAGAAAATTTTTCCATGCTTTCATAGCCTT
The DNA here is from genome assembly GCA_005392925.1 of Aquilaria sinensis. Lineage (NCBI taxonomy): Eukaryota > Viridiplantae > Streptophyta > Magnoliopsida > Malvales > Thymelaeaceae > Aquilaria > Aquilaria sinensis. The sequence goes on from SMDT01003261.1 coordinate 142,736, forward strand.
TTGATCCTAACTTGGAGTCTTCAGTTTTATAGCTCTTGGCATATAGTGGCTACTTCAGTCTAATCTTGGACCGAAAAGTCCTTGGCAAGAGCCAAGCAATTTTGTGCCACCTCAATCCTTAAGTACGGTGAACACAACAAAATAGCCACGGACAAGTTGGCTAAAATCCGGGATGAATTTTTGAAGAGTCAAGACGAGCTCTTTCAAGATTTTTCCAAGAAGGTGTCTGACATCGGTGCAAAGGTCACCGAGCTTACTTCGGCAAATGAGGCCAACCGAAAGGAGAAGGAGGAGGACTCTTCACTCCTGACAAAGGCCCTTGCAGACAACGCCGATCTTCAAGCCGAGGTTGATGAGCAAAAGAAATAGAAGAAGAAAAAGAAGACAAAGAAGCTCGAGAAGGAGGTCGCCAGGCTATGAAACGAGCTAAAGGACTTGGTTGTCAAGAAGGACAAAGCCGATCAGGCAACCAAGGTTGCCTTTTAAGATGACTTCTGTTTAGCTCAACACCAAGTTCTAGCCAAGTACCCAGACCTTGACGTCTCCTTTTTGGCGGGTTTGGACATCCCCGAAGGGGCTCGCTGGACGTGGTCAAACATAAAGCACCTCAGCCTTCCTTTTGCTCTAGCTCCGGGACCGAAGAATGTGACAGAGGAGGTTGAAGGTGAGGTAGCTACTAATGACGAGGTCCCTTAGGTGTCCATGATCTCGAATAGGCTATTTTTTTCTTCTTCTTTTTTTGTAAATTTCTCCTTCTTGTACCAAGACATGAATGAAATTCATTTATTTCCTCCAAAATTTGGCTAAGTCTTAAGACATGTTTCTCCTTAAATGATCTTCTTTTCCAAGGGTTAGTTTGACCATTTTTGGTTTAAGACCCTCGAGAAGATATCTTTTGCACTTATTATCAACCATCTTCAGCATAGCACCAGTTTCGACGAATATCTTTTGGCAAAACTTTGCCTGTTTTTATCAGCCATGTTCGGTTGACGTATGTTCGGAGAAAATGTGTCACTTTCATAAGTAGATACTTGCACCTTGTTTGGTTAGATTCCTCAGGTGGGACTATTTTCCCTAGAAAATTTTTCTACACTTAGAAAAATTTCTAAGTGTAGAATTTCTTCAAAGCATCTGAATGCCATGTATTTTTTAGTTCTCCACCTTCGGTGTCACCGAGCTTATAGACTCCTGGCCGAACTTCATCAAGGACCAAATAAGGCTCTTCCCAATTTGCCCGAAGTACTCCGTGAGATGGTCTTCGGGGCTCAAGCTCAGCATTTTGGAGGACAAGGTCCCCCTTCTTGATTTTTTTTCGTTTAACATGTGAGTTTGCAGCGATAGCTAGCCTTTGCTGAAATGCTTTGCTTCTAAGTTCAGTAACTTCTCTGTGTTCATCAATTAAGTCCAGCTTGGTTCTCAACCCAAGGTTGTTCCCCTCCTTCTCAAACACTTGTACCCTTCACGGAAGGCTGAACCATTTCAACAGGAATAATGGCCTCCGTGCCAAATACGAGCAAACAGCATGTTTCACCTGTGGCCCTTCATGGAGTTGTCCGATAGCTCCATAGCACACTAGGAAGTTCTCCTGGCCATTTTCCTTTTGCTTGATTCAATCTCTTCTTCAAACCATCCTTTATGGTTCTGTTAGACACTTCTACCTGTTCGTTACTTTGAGGATGAGCTATTGGGGCAAAGTGCATTTTTATCCCGAGGTCGGTAGCAAATTCCTAGAACCCCCTGTCAATAAATTGGGAACCATTATCAGCCACTATCACCCTCGGTATACCGAATCTGAATACGATGTTCTTCCAGATGTATTTCTGCACATCCTTCGCCAATATGGTTGCCAGAGGCTCTGCCTCAATCCATTTAGTGAAGTAATCTACTGCGACTACGCAGAACTTCACTGCTCCCAGTATAGTTGGGAGAGGTCTGATGAGGTCAATACCCCATACTGTGAAGGGGCAAGGGTAGTTAGCCGGAGTTATCATTTTTTAGGATAACCTTTGGATGTTAGCGTGTCTTTGGCAATTGTGACATTTCTGGACAAATTGCCTTGCGTCCTTCCTTAAGGTAGGCCAGAAGTATTCCTGGCGGAGTAGTACTCCTGCCAGAGCATCAGTTTCTATGTGGGAACCACAGGCCCCCTCATGGACTTTTCTGAGGACTGTCTAGACATCCTCTTCGCTGACACACCTTTGCAGTGGACTCGCATACCCTTGTTGGTATAACTCTTCTCCAATTAGGAAATATCGTCCAGAATGTCTTCGTACTTTTACTGCCTCAAGAGGATCTTCGGGAAGTTCTGAAGTCGTAAGATACTTTTTATGGGATTTTTCCACCCTCTCTCTGAGGTTGCTATGCTCATTATTGCTATGCTCGAGTGACTTAGCACCTCGGTGGACTTTTTTGACTTAGCCAAAGTATCTGCTTTAGCATTCTCCCGACGAGGCACTTTCTCAATGTGTACCACATCGAACTCTTGGATGAGCTTTATTACAAGGTCATGATACTTGCCAAGGTTGGGTCCTTCGCGCCATAGTCTCCTGTCATCTGCCAAATCACTAGCTAAGAATCGTGTGAGCCTTTAGGTTTCTTACACCAACTCTTCTGGCCAGGCACAAACCTGCTATGAGGACTTCATATTCTGCCATATTGTTGGTGACATTAAACCCGAATTTGATGGCCTTCATGGCTTCCATACGTTCGAGACCACGAAGAATTACTCCAACTCCTTGACGTTTGGAGCCGGAGGTCCCGTCAACAAATAGAGTCCACTCAGGTTCATCCTTTCCGAGGTTAGGTGGACTGTCTTCTGCAACGGGTACTTCAGAAATGAAATGTGCCAATGCCTGTGCTTTTATTGCCTTCCTCAGCTCATAGGTGATATCATACTCACCGAGCTCAATGCACCACTTCGAAAGCCTTCCTGAGTAGTCTACCTTCTTCATGATATACCGAAGAGCCAAGTTATTTTGGACGATAATGGGGTGCCCTTGGAAATAGGGTTGTAACCTTCTGCTTGTAAGCACTAGGGCATAAATAGCCTTTTGTACCAAAGGGTACCTGACTTTAGCACCATGTAGAGACTTGCTCACATAATATACTAGCAATTGCTTTGCCCCCTCTTCCTTTACAAGGACTGAACTTACCACCTTTTCGGTGATGGCAATGTATAGTATGAGGGGTTCTCCTTCCCGTGGCTACCGAAGTGCCAGCAGATGAGTTAGGTAGACTTTAAGCTCTTCTTAGGCCTTTTGGCAGTCTTGGTTCCAAGGGCGAACCTCGGTTCTGAGGTCACCTCCATTTTTTGTTGCTTTAGTGAGGACCTTGAAAAATAGTCGACAACGATCCCCATATCTGGAGATGAATTTGCTGAGTGATGTGATTCTTCCCATGAGTCTTTACACATCTGATGGAAATAGCACCATTAGGATCTCCACTGTGCACCGTGGAGGCTATAGCAGGGCTTCCGGATGTGCAGACGAGCCCGGGGAGGGGGTGTTCTCTGTGGGTCACTCAGAAAGGCCGACAGCATCTTTGTCTCATGGTCAAAGGGCCTACCTGAAACACTTGGAAAACAGGGGTTAGATGTCCCCAGAGTCTTTTTCCGGGAGGGGGGGGAGCCTCCGATGCCCAAGTCAGTGCTTAGCCGAGGTGGAGAAAGAGTAGGAAGTGCTAGGGGTTCTTGCCTGTCGTGTCCTCTTTTGAGGGCTCCGGGGACGAGGGAGGAGCCCCCAAGCCTCAGAGTATTTAGCCGGAGAGAGGAGAGAGATCCCCCTTTGTGCGAGACCATTCCCTGGCATATATAAAAGGGTTTGAACCCTTCGGATCCTAACACGTGTAAATTCGGATGGTATCCGTATTTCTGGGCGTGGGGTCCCTTAGCCGCCTGCAGGCTCCTCGGGCCACAAACTGTGTCAGGCGCTGCCCTACATGACAGGACGTAGGTAGGGGCGGCGCGCCAAAGTGCATATGAGGGCGGCGTACAAGGTTGTTCTGGCAGAAATGTTAGAGACTCCTTGATGGCTCCTGCCGTACCTCCGAGGTCCCCTCAGTTGATGCCTCGCTTCGAAGTGAGGGGCCTTCTCCCGGAGTCACTTCGATACTTTGGGGTATTTACGAGTGCCGAAGTTGGTCCCTTTAGAGGCCTTTCGCCTGCAGAAGGTGGCTTGGCACTTCTCCTGAAGCTAGTTTGGTCGCCCTCCAGATGGAGGCGATACAATAGTTTCCCGAGGATGGTATTGGCGGGCTACCGAGGTCACGTGCCTCAGGTGTTTGGCTCCCTTCTTCCCAGGGTCCTTAGGTGTTCGGGGCAGTAGCACTTCGACTATCACATGCCCCCCCTCGGAAAGCCGGAGTGGAGACTTCGGCTAGTGGTTCTTTCAGGAGCGCTTTTCGGGGCTTGGAGTGTGACGTTTGCAGGGGAGGTGACTTATCACGTAGGGGGTAAGCCTTGTTCGTGTGAGTATTGCCCATTTTCCCTTGGACATTCTTGAGATACCCAACCTCTTAAAATTTTCTGCCATGGGCTAGTGGATCATCACGTCTTGAAACTAGGCATGTCGTTTTGGAGCAGTGTGCCTGGGTTTTCAGGATGTCAGAAAAATGTGTCTTGATTTCTCGTGTCGTTCGACACATGTTAGGTGCTGGTTGGGATGGGCACGCCTTTTTGCGCGTGAAGGTCAATTATGGCTATGTTTCACCTTCGCGCAGCAGTTATGACATCCTTTTGGCTGCCCTTCCGCGATCTATATAAATCTCCTCCTGTCATACACTTCATTTGTTTTCCTTTGCGTCCCATTTTGCTCTCGTCTGCTTCCATGCCTTTTTGTGGCGGTATTAACGGTGTAGCGATTTTCCGGCATCTTGCTCAACGGCGTTCAGGAATCCTGATTTCGGCAAGGCCTTTGGTGGGTTCTTCCTTCAGTTTCTACTTTTCTTTTAGCTTCCCAAAGTCATTTTCTTCTTTTTCGAGGTCTCTTTTTTGGTCAACCATGTCTTCGGCTATTCCCGAGAGCTGGCAACCTCTTATGTCTTACCCTTGTTGCTCCACTTCTGAGAAATTAGAGAAGTGGACAGCCAAATTTTTTCTTCCTTGTTACGCCACCACGAGGTTACCACACCTCGGTCGCTTCAGCTTTATGAATCGGGACAATGAGGTTACCATTTTCTGAGCTCAACTGAAGGCCAAACTTTGGTATCCTCCAGTGAAGGTGATTTGCAACTTTTGCCAATTTCATGGCATAGCCATGAATCAACTTCCTCCCAACTCTTACTGCTATTTCAATGCCTTTCTCTGCATGTACGGGGTCTTCGGGGTAGAACCCCATTTTATCCTGTTCATGCAGTATTACAAGCTCTATCCGGTTCTGAAGGGTGGCTTTTATTTCATGCTACCTTGGGGATCTGGGAGCAAAAAATTCATGTTCACCTTCGCTACCAATGATAGTTGGCGAGGGTGGCAAAGGAAGTTCTTCTTCCTAAAGGTGGCGGAGGCCTGGTCGCATGTTCCTACTAAATGGGCTCGGGGAAAGCTGGAGATGGATGTCGTTGATCCCAAGAAGTTGCTAACTCCTGAGTTGGCGGCAAGGTTTGCGGACTTCGACAGACGTATCCGTGCTATCGCCGACTGGGATGCCGAGGTCCCTCCACGTTCCCTCTACCCTTTCCCGATCATGTGGAAACTCATGATCGAGGAGGTTCTTTGGGAGTTGGGGGTGGTTACAGAGCACAGGACGGATCTTGGCATGCCAGCTCCTGCTATCGAGGGGAAGGACTCTTGGCTGGTGAAGCTCCTTCAGAGTGTGCTCACTTGTGAGGCCTTTTTTGAAAGTAAGTTTTCTTTCAAAGTTTTCAGCATAAGTGCCTGTTTGGACTCACGCTGATGTTTTCCGTCTTTTTCAGAGATGGGCGATGAGTCTGCTGCCTACTATAAGTCTCTCTTCCTTGGTCAGGCCAAGAAGGGAAAACAAATGAAGAAAGGCGTCTCCAAGAGGCGCAAGACTACTGGGAGCGGACCATCTTCGGCCAAGAAGGTGAAGAAGGATGACACCCTTCTTCCACCCTCGGAGGATGCGGCAAGAATTGGTGTCATTGCAACTTCTACCAAGGTTGGCGATGTCATTGCAACTTCCACCAAGGTTGCAACTCTCGCCGAGCCTGAAACTACGGCCGAGGTTCCTGCCGGGGTGATCGCTCTTCCTGCTTCTTTGAGTCCTGGCATGTCGGTAGATCTTGTAGGCTCTTTGGCAGGGAGTTCCTCTGCCGACGAGCTGGAAAAACACTGAAGGGACAAAGGCAAAGATGTTCCTACCATCGTGGATGAAGTCCGGGACTCCGACGATGAAGTCGCTGAGGTTGCGCTAGGTCTGTCTCTCATATCCTTTTTAGTATTCGCAATCCCATGGTTTTCTCAGCCAAGGAATCTTGATAGGGCGCATGCTTTTTTTTTTTTTTTGTAGAGGATCTGGCGTCCTTGGCTTGGATGGTCGAGCATGCCTGATGGCGGGCTCTTCGGGATTCCCACGTCCCTAAGAACAAGGTTCCAAGGGAGTCATTCTGGTCCTTCACGGAGGACATGAACCTGTTCTTCGAGGATTGCCAGGAAATGGCTCCCCAGATGGCGAGGGGTGTGCTCACTCAGGCCTCCTTCAAGGCAGTTGCCAAGGAGTGTGCTTCCGAGGACTCTCTTGTCACCAAAGTTTCCGAGCATGCTGCCCAGGTATTTCTTCATGCCTCTTCATTTTTCTTCCCCATTTTTTGTCTACGTGTTTTTGGCTTTCCTCTTGTAAATTTCACTAAGTACCTTCTTTTTTGCAGCTTCTGGGGTATAGTGGATACCTTCAAGCTTGGGCAGCAAAGCAGTCTTTGGTCCAAGCTTGGGCCGAGGATAAACTTGCAAAGGCCAAGGTTTTCTGCGCTAACTCGGTTGTGACGAACGCCGAGTTGAGCCGCATAGCCAATGAGAAGGTTGCCAATCTCAGGGAGGAGTTCTTGAAGGGCCAAGAGGAGCTCTTAAAGGATTTTTCCAAGAAGATGTCTGACCTTGGTGATAAAGTAGTGAGCCTGACTTCGGCCAACGAGGTCCTTCAAAAGGAAAAAGAAGAGGAAACTTCCCTTTTGGCGAAGGCGATGGCTGAGAATGCTGAACTCCAAGTCAAGGTCGACTCGCTGAAGAAGGATTCAAAGAAGAAGAATAAGATAAAGGAGCTGGAGAAGGAGGTTTCTGATCTTCAGAATGAGGCGGACGATCTAGATGTTGAGAAAGACAAGGCCATTCAGGCGACTAAGGTTGCCTTTTAGGACGGCTTTTGTCTAGCTTGTCACCAATTTCTAAAGAGATATCCGGACCTCGACCTTTCCTTTTTGGCTGCCATGGATATTCCCGAGGGGCCTCGGTGGTCTTGGTCTAAAGTCGAACTCCTCAACCTGGCGTTTGCTCCTCTTTTTGCACTGAAGGCAGTGGCCAAAGACACAGGAGCCAGAGCTTCCCATGACGCCGGGGACCTTTAGATATTTGAGGGCCTTTGCCTTCTTCTTTTTCTTTGTACTTTTCTTCTTGTAACCTTCCTCTTGTACTAAGACCTTCTTCAATAAATTTTCCTTCGTAATTTAGTTAAGCCTTTTGAGCAATTTCTGTTTCCTAATTGTCCCGACAACTTTCAGTCAAGGGACTTTGGAAAGGCATATTTCGCTGGTTCCCTCGGCCAACCTTTGGATAAACGTTCGTTGTTGGCGAAGTTCCCCTAGGAAAATTTTAGCCTGTCGGCCGTATTTGATAGACTTCAACATTTTTAGGCGTACAAGCCCATCAACTTCAGGAGGAAAATGAGACTTTCGGGAGTCAATGGGCTTCACCTTTGTTCGGCAAGTAGTTTCAGGTAGGAGACAACTTCTGTACTTAGAGAGAGTTTCTCACTTGTACAATTTCTCATCTAAAATTCTAAATATAGAACTTCTTTAAGGCCTCCGAATGCCATGCATTTTTCAGTTTTCCTCTTTTGGTGCCGGCAAGCTTGTATACTCCCTTTCGGACCTCTTCTAGGACCAAATATAAGGCCCTTTCTTGTTTGGCCGAGGTACCCCATGGGTCAGTTTTTGGGGTTCGGACTTGGCCTTTCAGAGAACGAGGTCTCATTTCCCTCTTCCTTTTGGCCTGTCATGCAAGTTTGCGCTCCTGACTACTTCTGCTGGAAGGCCTTTCTTTCGAGCTTGGCCATTTTTCTGTGTTCGTCAACTCGGTTGAGGTTAGTTCTCAGCCCGAGGTCATTTCCTCTTTCGTCGGACACTTGTATTCTAGCTGATGGCCGTACTATTTCGAATGGATAATGGCCTTTGTACTGGAGAGGTGTCTTCCTTGTGGCCCCTCGGGGAGTTGTCTAGTATCTCCTTGGTACATCCGGAAGTTCTCCTGGCCACTTTCCCTTTGCTTTTCCCAACCTTTTTTTATAGTCCCTCTTTATAGTTCTGTTGCCTTCCTCAACTTTGTCTGTTGCTCTGGGGCTGAGCTAGTGGGGCGGAGTACGTTTTTATTCCGGCGTTGGTGATGAATTCTTGGAATCCCTTGTTCATAGACTGGGGACCATTATCAACCATTATCACGGTCGGTATGCTGAATTTGCATATCACATTCTTCCAGAAAAAATTTTGTATATCTTTTGCTGGAATGGTTGTTAGGGGTTCTACCTTGTTCCACCTAGTGAAGTAGTCCACTGCTGCGACATAGAACTTCACTCCTTCGGGTGCTGTCGGGAATGGCCTGGTGAGGTCTATGCCCCATAAAAGGTAATCCTTCAAGGTTATCCACTCCGAGGACAGTCTTAGGGTGCGGGCGTGTCTTTGGCAATTTTCACGCTTCCTAGACAAACTATCTTGCACCCTTCTTTGCCGAAACCTTTCTGTAGCGGACTTGCGTACCCTTGCCGGTATAACTTCTCCCTAATTAGGGAATGTCGTCCGTAACGTCTTCGAATTTTTTTTTTGGGACTTCTTTGGTTGTGAGATTCCTCTTCGGAGGATCTTTCCTCCCTTTGTCCGGAGTTACTATATTTAACGCTGCCATGCTCGGATGGCTCACCATTCTCGGCTGTCTACTTCTTTGGCATTGCCGCGGAGAGGTGTGTTTTCAACACGCTCTGCATCACACTTTTGGATGAGTTTTGCTGCATCCTTATGGTATTTTGGTGAAGTTGGTCCCTTTATGCTATAGTCCCCTACCATCTGTCGCACTAGTAGCTGGGGGTGCCTGTAGGCCTCTAAATTTTCCCACGTCAACCTTTCTAGCTAGGCATAACCCTGCTATGAGAGCTCTGCCTTTTTTGGTGGCATTAAATGCATATTTAATGGATTCTCTGATCTTCAGGCCTTCGGGAATGACTATCCAGATTCTAGTGCCCGGGGCTAGAGACCCCTTCTACCAAATAAAGTGCACTTCGACTTGGCTATGCTGAAGTCCGATTGCCCTTCTTTGGCCCCTTTGGTATTTGTACCAATAAAGTCTGCTAGGGCTGGGGTGGATTTGAAAGCACCAAGGTAATCTTCTGCTTGCTGGCACCAGGGCATAGACAGCTTTTTGCAGTAAGGGGCACCCAACTTTGTTGCCAGGGAGATGGCGACTTTTCTTCGGGTGCGGAACTCCTTCGGTAAGGAAGTCTGGGTCATTCTAACCCTATTTCTCCCGCAGGTCGCATCCTGAGGGGTATGTTTCCCACCAAGGACTCATCTTGTCAATCTCCGCTTCCCATACTCCGGTGAGTTGATACGGGACTCTTCTCTGATGAGGTACTGATGAAGAGGACCCTCGGCCCGAATTTAGCTACGGCCATCTTCGGTCTAACTGCTGCGTCTCTTCGACCACGAGAGAGTGGGAATTCGCACAGGAAGGCCATGGTAATAGTTAGAGGACATTCGCCCTCAGGTAGGAAGTCGCTGCCATGGTGGTTTGGTCGCCGGGTGATCCTCTGGTGCGTACGGGGACCTCGGAAGTCCTTGGTCCTTAGAACGCCGAGTTTTCAACAACGATGGCCTGGGAGTGGTCCCCACAGACGGCGCCAAATGATGGTGATAGTGCCATCAGGATCTCCACTGCGCATCGTGGAGGCTGCAGCAGGGGCTTCCAGATGCGCAAATGAGCACGGGGAGGGGGTGTTCTGTGTGGGTCACCCGGAATGGCCGACATCATCTTTGTCTCATGGTCGGAGGGCTTGCCTGAAACACTCAAAAAACAGGGGTTAGGAGGTCCCTGGAGTCTTTTTCCGGGGAGGAGCCTCCGACGCCCAAGTCAGTGCTTAGCAGAGGTGGGGAAAGAGTAGTAAGCGCTAGGGGTTCTTGCCAGTCGTGTCCTCTTTTGAGGGCTCCGGGGACGAGGGAGGAGCCCCCAAGCCTCAAAGTATTTAGGCGGAGAGAGGAGAGATATCCCCCCCTGTGCGAGACCATTCCCTAGCATGTATAGGAGGGGGTGAACCCTTCGGATCGTAACACGTGTCAATACGGATGGTATCCATATTTCTGGGCACGGGGTCCCTTAGCCGCCTGCAGGCTCCTTAGGCCACAAACTGTGTCAAGCACAGCCCTACATGACAGGACGCAGGTAGGTGCGGCGCGCCAAAGTGCATATGAGGGCGGCGTGCAGGGTTGTTCGGGCAGAAATGTCAAAGACTCCTTGATGGCTCCTGCCGTACCTCTGAGGTCCCCTCGGTTGATGTCTTTCTTCAGAGTGTGGGGCCTTCTCCCGGAGTCACTCCGGTACTTCGGGGTATTTACGGGTGCCAAAGTTGGTCCCTTCAGAGGGCATTCACTTGCAGAAGGTGGCTTGGCACGTCTCCCAAAGCTAGTTCAGTTGCCCTCCCGATGGAGGTGATACGGTAGTTTCCCGAGGTTGGTTTTGGCGGGCTACCGAGGTCGCGTGCCTTAGGTGTTTGGCTCCTTTCTTCCCGGGGTCCTTAGGTGTTCGGGGCAATAGCATTTCGGCTATCAACATCCTTGGTCAATGTGGGAGTTTGGAACCCTAGCAGGGCCTTGACCTTTTCCGGATTAGCGTCAATACCTCTCTCCGACACCATAAATCCGAGAAACTTACCTGCATTCACCCCAAGCAAACATTTTTTAGGGTTGAGATGAATTCCATATGTCCTCAACTGGTGGAATGTTTCTTCCAAGTCTGTGATATGAATACTAGGCAGTTTTCTCTTGACTATCATATCATCGATGTAGACTTCTATGTTTCTCCCAATTTGGGAGTCGAAGACCCTATTCATCAACCTCTGGTACGTGGCTCATGTATTCTTAAGCCCCAAGGGCATTCTAATATAGCAGTATATACCAACTTCAGTGATGAAGGCGATTTTTTCCTCGTCTTCGGGGTCCATCCTGATTTGTTGATACCCACTGAAGGCGTCGAGGAAGCTAAGGAGGCCATACTCGGCTGTTGAGTCCACCAACTGGTCTATTGGGGGCAGAGGATACGAATCCTTAGGACAAGCATCGTTCACGTTCAGAAGTCAATGCACATTCGAAATTTGTCACTCCCTTCTATCATGGCGATAAACACGTTACTAAGCCATTCGGGATATTTGACTTCCCTTATTATGTCTGCCTCCATCAACCTTTGGATTTCAACTTTAATGAAGTTGTTCTTGTGTGCTAAAAGATTGGTCATGGCAGAGGCAAAGAGCTCTTCATTGTACTGAACAGAAGTACCTCTTAACATCAGAGGTAGGTCAATCTACCCAAGGACAGGGAGTTCGGAAATACCTACCCCGAAGGTAGGGGATGTGATAGGTTTGAGGTCAGTTTTCGCGTTGCCTAGGCTTGGCAACAGGTGGGAGAATATAACATCGGTGTTGGACCCATCGTCTAGGAGCACCCTTTTAATGTCCCAGCTTCCAATCCTTGCCATAATAAGGAGTGGATCATCATGTGGAAATACTACGGTAGACCCATCTTTCCGAACCAGCTTGTTTGATGGGTCACCAAATTCCATCACTGAGATCTCCCTACTTTATTCTTCCTCTCTGTCGAAGGTAGTCCCGTGGTGATCGTCTAAATTAGTCCAACCGGTGGTGGAGGATTCTTCTTGGGACTTTGGTTGCGATGTCGGTAAAAATCATAGTCCTCATCTTTCTTTCTTTCCTCCTCCCTCGTTCCCCTAGGAAAGGGCATCTGTAGGTATCGGCGAAGTTGACCCTGCTTAATTAGGGATTCGATCTAGTTCCTGAGTTGGAAGCAATCTTCTGTGTCATGCCCATAGTCTCGGTGGAACTGGCAGAATTTCTTCATGTTTTCTTGTTTTCCAAACTCATGGCCTTCGGACGCTAGATTGGATTGCCTTGCCTTTCTATGGCCAGTAGTATGTTTGCTCTGGAGGTGTTTAAGGGGGTGAATGACATGGGTTTTTTCCCCCTCTAGTTCCAGGGTGTTCCCCCACCCTCGGAAAAATAGCGATTTTGGTGACTCTGACCTTCGGGCTGATGGTTATCAGACTTCAGTCCCCCTATCCTCAGCTCTTCGGCCATCATATGCTACTCGGCCCTTAGGTAGAACTCACCGAGGGTGTTCGGGGGGTCCTTTGAGAACTCATAAAAGAGTTGTGAGTCTCGTCAAAGTCCTCATATCGTGGCAAGAATGCGTATTTTGGGGCAGAAGTCTGGCACAATCAAGGCCTCTCGGTTGAACCTTTAGACATAGTCGCGAATGGTCTCTCCGTTCCTTTGCGCTATGTCAAACATTTGAACCGGAATCTTCACCATCGGCTTACTGTCGATGAATTGCTATGTAAACGTAGTGGATAACTCTTGGAAACCCATGATGGTTCCGGGGGCCAACTAGTTATACCACACAGTCACCGGTCCGTAAAGGGTGACTTCAAAACATTTGCAAAGCGTGGCATCATCAGCACCATGTAGCACCATGCTGCGCCTATACTTGGTCAGATGGGCTTGGGGATCACTGCGCCCATCATACGTTTCTAGGCGTGGAACTCGAAAGTCACTTGGCATGGATGCCTCAACTATTGCATTGATAAAGGGTGACTCTTCTCCAGTGAAAGTCTCCGACAACCTTGACCAGACAGGCTTTCGATCCACCTGACTTTCCACTTTCTCCAATCTTTCTAGGATCTTTTCCCTGAGGATGGTGGTGTTGGGCTCTTCTCGCTGCCTAGAGGCCTCCGGCAACGGAGAACGACGCCTTCTTTTTAGGGAATAACTTCAGCGGCGGGGGGATTGTGATCTTCTTTCCAGCGATGAGCTTCGCCGACGGGAAGTCCTAACCCCTTTGGGCCCCATTTCTTTAGTACGTCGGCCTCTAGGGGGTACGTCCTCCGTTAAGGACTCGTCACGGAAGTCCCCACTCCTTAGCTCCAGTGAGCGGACTTTGGGCTTCTTTCTCGACGGGGAGTCGGTGAAGGGGCTCTTCAGCCCGAATGTGGTTGTGACCACCTTTGGTCTAACTGTTGCATCATTTCAGCCACAATAGAGCATTGAAGATCACATAGGAAGCTCATCGTGATCGTTAGAGGACATTCGTCCTCAGGCAAAGAAGTACCTACGGCGTCTTGTTCGGTCGCCGGTTGATTCTCTAGTGTGGATAGGGACTTCGGGAATCCCTTATCCTTAGAATGCCGAGTCTCAACGATGGCTACCTGAGAGTGGTTTCCAACAGACAGCGCTAAATGATGCCCGGCAGCATCCTCAACGTATGACATGGTGCAGCTTCGAGCTGGACTTCCGGTATAAGGATGCCTGGAAAGAGACCTCTGGTGTGAAGGTACCTTTGAGAGGGACTTCTAGCAAGAATGTGGCTACAAAACTCAGTAACACAGAGGTTAGAGACTCCCCGGAGTGTGATTCCAGGGGAGGACCCTCCAACGCTCAAGTCAGTATTTTAGAGAATAAAGGTAAGAAAGAGGGAACGGAGAGCAGAAGATAGCTAGGGTTTTCTATCTCTTGTGTCTCGTTGTTCTTACCAGGGTTGTACCCCTACTATTTATAGGAGGGTGTTGGGGGAAGTTCGTTTGACACTACCCGCTCAGAACATGACACGTGTTCGACCAGATGTGGTTCGTACCTTCGGGGATGGGTATCTCTAGCTGGCCATAGGCCGTTTTGGCCAGATTCAGAGTCATGGGAGGCCTGTGTGTCAGGGGCGTGTGCGAGGTCTGTTAGTATTGTGCCCAAAAGGCCAATCATGAGATGATTGTATTTTTGCACATTGAGTCATGATATTTTATTGAGGCATTAATCCAGCAATTATGTTTGTTGTTTTGTTTCTGCGTAACGTAATAAGCATAATTGTAACCCTAGAATAATGATATTCTTAAACGTCCCTAGTCTAGTATTATTGTGGAGCGGGTTGCAATAATACATAATGACTAGCATATGTGGAGACTAATATGAGATATCTAGTCTACATATGGGTACAAGTTGGAGAACTTGTGTACTGGACCGACCCACCATGAGAACACTTCATGGATCGTTATATGAGTGTCATAAGTGATTCTCATAGTGATCATGGTATATGTAGTCCTTCGACCTAAGATCAACAAGGTTCCCTACATGTGAGTCACATACTTTGATACTTTCCTTTGTTACTCGTAACTGAGTGAACTTGAAGGAGGTCATTGGGTATGTCACATATCATGCGGAGGGATTTGTATGATCAAGATGGGATTTGTCCCTCCTATGTAACGGGAGTGATATCTTTGGGCCCCTTGATAGAGTGAGACTTAGAAAATGCATGGCCATGCTTCGATGAGTTGATATATGATATCAATGTCATCAGTTTAAGTTGGTCTACTCGGTAATCAAGAAACCAAAGATTGGGCTATACGAGAGTGACACATTCCATGTCTCGTGCTTAGTCTTGATATCTTGGACAAAGGGACAATGGCATATATCGGTGATGATCATAAAGGTTTAGTCGATTCACCGACAATCTTGTCACTTGGGTAGCAATGATGTGTTGCTAGACACCGCTCATTGCTTATGATCATAAATGTGATTTATGATCATTGCCAACATGGCAAGAGCCTATTGGGTCGCACACATAGAGCTATTTGGATCATTAGAGTGCATGGGCTAATTATTTGGGTTATGGTTTCACTTTAATTTCGTATTAATAATGGGCCAAGGAGTTGAGCCATTATTAAGCCCGAAATTAAATCCTAATTGGATTAGGGCTTTGAAACCCATTAGGCCTGGAAGTTGAGTCTCACTATAAATACAACTTTTAAGTGAGAAATTCGTAGGTCTCCTTGCCCTAGCCTCCAAAAGGGACAGTCGCACTCTTCTCTTGCAATTCCTTGGAGGACGCAAGCTAGCACTGCGTGCGCAAGAGAAACGCATCTGCCGGGACGTGGTGGAAGTGTGGTGATCCCGAGAGGCTCGTGTGGATACCATAGAGAGCCTGAACACGTCAACTGTTCAGGTTTTGTGATTCGACTCTACAGTTGAGTGAGAGATCTCAACCGAAAATTAGGTATGAAATTTTCGAACACCCGGTTTACCCCGTTTCACTTGGATCCTGGAGGGTTTCGGTTAAATTCCGCTGCGCTGTTTGGCTCCCGAAACCCAACAAGGTCTCCATGTCAGAGGCTCCTAACTGTCTTTGTCTCATATGGGTGAGAACTCCTTCGGTGATGGGCCTTCTTCGGGGGGTAATACCCCTTCAGCAGAGGAGTCTCCTTAGGTCCGATTTTTGCTCTCGAGGGCCGTAGAAGAAGGACCTTTGGTGAATGCTATATTCTGACGAGGATGGGGAGATGGCCTCCTGAGGTCAGCAAATCACTAGACCGAGGATGGCGCAGTATGTCCTTCCGACGGTGGTAGTGTTATCTACCGAAAGTGGTAAGGATCCATTTTCCTGAGGTTGCTCAGATGTACGTCTGAGGATGGTACTTGTCAGTCATCCTTGGAAGCTATCCAAGTGTGATGGCCATTTCACTATCAATTTCAACATTGGCATTAGTGTTGCCTAATCCCATAAATGTTTTAAGGTTCATACCAATGCATCTATTGTGGGGTTAAGATGTGTGCTAATGAAAGAAAAGCAAGCGATAGCCTATGGTTCAAGGTAATTGAGGTAACATCAAATGAACTATCCAATGCATGACCTATAACTTGTAGCTCTGATCTTTGCCTTGAAACTATGGAGACATTGCCTACTAGGTAATAAGTTTTGAATCTTCACTGATCAAAAAAGTCTCAACTGCCTCTTTATACAAAAAGGAGCTGAATATGAGGCAAAGGAGATGGCTTGAATACCTCAAGGACTTTGACTATACCATTGAGTACACAAAGGGCAAGGCTAATAAAGTGGCTGATGCCCTAAGCAAGAAATATACAGGTATTCTAAAACATGGAGATGAAGAAGAATAGAATGAACTGAATAGGCTGGCTTGTTTGGCTAACAAGTGGCTAGGACAGGAAAAAGCCCAATTGAAAGTAATAAGTATTCAATCAACATGGAAAGAAGAAATATTAAGGGCACTATAGCAAGATCAATATCTTACTAGGATATCTAGGTAGAGACTTGGGAAACTATTCCAAGGGTTCTCTTATAGGCAAGGATTGCTATATTTTTACAATAGAATTTATGTACCCAAAGGGTATGGTTTAAGAGAACAAATTCTAAAAGAAGCCCAACCTAGTAAGATGAGCATACATCCTGGAACTATGAAAATGTATCCAAAATTAAAGAAACACTTCTGGTGGCCAAATATGAAACAAAAGATTGGCATATTTGTACCTTAATGTGTTGTGTGCGAACAAGTAAAACTGGAACATTAGAGACTAGGGGGTAGGTTGTAAAGCCTACCTATACCAGAGAGAAAATGGGTGATCTATTGCTATGGATTTCCTCATGCCTATTGATGCTCGAGGACATCTTTGATATAGGACATATTGAAACTCCGGTGGAACTTTGCCAATGTGATATCTACAGCACTCGAAGAATATGGGTTAGAAGCTCCCCGGAGTGTTTTTCTAGGGGAGGAATCTCCGACGCCCAAGTCAGTATGTAAGGGTGAAGTTGCTAAGAGTAAATAGCAGAAAAAAGAGGGTGTCTTGAGTATCTTGTATTACCTGGGAGCCTCCTGAGTATTTATAGGAAGCTTGCAGGAGAGTTATACCCAAGTTGGGCAGATTAGGACATGTGGTTGGCCAGATGTCAGGGCCCAACTCACCCCTACCCTAAATCTTTTTCCTTTATGTTCTTACCAACTAGTTTCTTTTAGTTACTCAATTGATGTCATATGGTGATTTGGACTCTGACTCCCAAGATTCTTAACCCCAACTTAATATTTTCTTTATTGCAAATCTCAAGCATTTGAAGTCTTGGTAAAGTTTATTTATTTTTATCAATAGGGGGGTTTTCACTCACTTGAGATTACTTAGGGGCTAAATATCCATATAATAGTAGGTTCTTACATTTTTAGAGTTTCATCAAAGTTAGTCATGATCATACATACATGCATACACCATAGGATTCAAACCATGCATATTTCTTTTTCCTAGTGCCCTATTGCCCAACTAGGCCCAAAAATACGTACAGGCACACATTTATTCTAGCCTTGTCCTCTTGTTTTACACATACATCTATATACAAGCCAAAATTTCAAAAAGGACTACATGGCCTAAAGCATCAAAAGTTTAATGTTTCAAAAGTTTGTTTGCATGGTGCACTTCTTCTTGTTTAAACACTCTCGAAACCTACTAAGACTTCTACTTTCACTTTAACTTGATACTTAGGCCACAGATTATTCATGACTCTCCTGGTTCTGGCCCATCCTAAGATTGATCAAAAAACAGCAACACCCACCACAGCCATCAGGGCCTACATAACACAGAAACACAATCATTAGTCTAGATTAGTGAACCTTTTTATGCTTCCTTTCTCATAAGTCATAATTGCGAGTTTTACCTCTCTACACAAAGACCTCTTGTAGAGGTTCTTAAGCCCTTTAGTCCCCCACTTCTTTACCTAAAATAGGCAAAAGAGGGCATGAGTACATAGGTACTTAATGAAGAACCCAAATAGCACCTAGTGCCTTATTCAATGTTTAAAACATTGATACACATAAAACCTCCAAACTTGTTTTGTAACCTACATCCAAAAACATAAAAAAGACCAAGAACAATAAAAATATCATAACATATAATCCATATATAAGAGATAAAAGGGTTAGCACATGCGTGGAATTATAGAAGCATAGAGACACATACACCACAACATTGGGTTTCCATAACATAGCAATCATGATTCTTTGGTAGTTTCTTCATGTGATCACTTGGATTAATGTTCATTTATCATAGAGCTCTACATGATTGTCAAGCTTGGCCTAACTTGTTACCCACTCCGGGGTAGTCCAATTATGGTGCCAAAATTGTGCATTTAGACTCCCAGGATTGGTAATGTTCTGTAGGCCATCAGAACACTACCCTTAATGTGCATACCTAAGTGGACCTCTTGGGCACTATGTAAATACATGCATATTGGTCCAACCATCACACACATATTCACATTTCATGCACACTATGGCAGCAAAGAACAAAAACACTAGCACAAGTCTTAATCTTGGCTACCACACATTAGGGCAATCTTGTTAAGTTCTAGTGACCAGCTACTGCACCTGTAACTTCCACTAATAAACTGTATCATTTTAGCCTCATACCCCCATGTTTTATTTGCTCCATTACCAAGTAGAGACTTAGATAAAACCAAGGAATTTTTTTTTACATCAATAGCCCACCTATGGACCAACTTATGGATTTTGAAGTTGGTTACAAAATTCTGACCAAATGAACAGTAACTCAGCCAAATTTCCAACGTCATATCTTTGACTACAAGGATCCAAGTCCAGAAATTCCAAATTCAAGTTCTACCTCTAGATGTTCTCTATATGTGGTAAAAAGTTTATACAAAGATTCATTCTACACAGGGAGATCTTAAACTTTAGGTACATGGTCAAAATTCTTGCAACTTTTGGACCATTTTGCCCATACAATTTTTCCAAACCATGCAAGCACTTTATTCACAAGGGTAAATCCATCCAAGGCCATCCAATACATGTCCAATACACATATTAATTACATTCTCTTGAATCTAGCAACTTTATGTGGCCAAAACAGAATTTACAAGTAAGCAGCCTATCATTCACACTTAGGCAGCTTTGCACCACATCACTTACATAGCCAAAACATTGCTCAAATGTTCACATACTTGTCTCATCTTACATACACTACATGTCCATTCATACATGGACTAAAATAGGGTCTCAACTCAGATAAATACATACCCTAGGTTAAAGGAGTGCCTGAGACATAATGGACTCCAGAAACAGGACGCTGGACAGCTGCTACATACCACCATTAAAAATAACAAATGTGCTCCTAAAATCACCAAACTTTCCAGATCACAACAAGGCATATGGAAGTCAATCTACCTGAAATTTCAGATCAAAACTCCAACAAAAAAGGTTATTTTGAAGGTGATCTTTCAGCTGGACCTGAAATGACAGAATTGAGGGGAGTAAGTTTCATTAAGAAACTTAGTAAGGGTAACACATGGTTTCTTAAGGTAATGTGATCCTCATTAAAAACTGAATCTAAAGATACTAAAACACAAAAACCACAATGCATATATTCAAGATATAGCAACCAAATGCAGCAGCTAAACACAAACAACAAACACATGAAATGTGGCAGCAACATATGCCATAGGTTAGTCCATAAAACACATAATAAACATAACCAAATCACTATGGCTGTTATAGCCCTTTTAGTGGGGCACGCAATTGAGGAAGGTAAAGTGTTTTAAATTAAGTTTAGAAACTTAATTCTAGTTTACATAGCAAGAATAGAGAAGTTTAGCAAAGTTCACTAAGTTCCGAGAAGAATAAAGCACTGAACGAAGTTCAGGGGCAAAATGGTAATTTTGCATCCTAAATAGCCGGGGCTAGTCCCGAGTGTTTTCGAATGAATTTTTATAACTTAACTTTCAACCTTAACTGAAACTTGAAAAATAGACAAGAATTTAATCAAGAATCACTAAGTTACAAAGATGGGGGACTTAATTGTAACAAGCCTAATACTTTGAGGTTTGTTTGGGTTAAGTGAGGGTTTAAGAACGGGAAAGTGGACTATGGCAGCCATAATCCCGTTTTCAGCCTTCTCACCCGCATTTAGCTCTCAAATTAAACTTGGAATCAAGAGTTTTTGGTGCCAAGAGAAGCAATTCAAAGTATATAAGCTAGGAGGAAGCATTTTCAAGCTAGAAACCATGTTTTTGAGGCTTGGAAGGGTGTTTTTCTACTTCACCTATTTTTTAACAATGTAAGGAATGTGTTCTTGATTGAATTCGTGTTTGTTAGTTAGTTTGAAGCTTGGGTTTTGGTTAGAAAGTGAAGTTTTGATGATTAGTGCTTTGTTTTTTATCGAAACTTGTGTAGAACTTTGGTGAGCTTGGTTGAAAAAAAAGGGGATTGATTCTTGCTTGTTACTTGGAGTTGAGGTAAGGGACATATGTTTTAAGTTCATTGAATGCCATTAGCTTGAGTTTGCTTGAAGAATTCGAGTAGTTTAGGCTATGGCATTAGGTAAACATTTTGGTTGAATTGTGGTGGACTAAAGGATTTTGAAGGATTGGATTGATGTTTCTAGACATCATAGCTTAGATTTTGATAGTTGGTTATGTTCTATGCAACATGTACTATCTGTGTATGAAATTTGGAGGCATTCCATGGATGTTTGGTATGTGTTGGAATCGTCCAAAGTTCATAGTGGCAAAATGCGCCAATTTCTGCATTTCTGCAGATTGGTGACGCGTTGCCATTTACAGGTCAAAAACCAGCAACGCGTCGCCAATCCAGGAAACTGTCTCAGAACGTCGCCAAGACAGCATTTGACACCCGGTTTTGTTTTTAGCATAACTTTTCGCTCGGGTGTCCAATTGAGGTGATTCAAGTTTCCACATGAAGTTAAGATGGAGTACTATCACCCCCATGTTTTAAAAACACTTAAAATGCCCTAGTTTTAGATTTATATTAACTGAAAGTGAAGGCAAGGTTTTAAGGAAACTATGTTGCAAATGAACATAATTAGCTACCACTAGCTCAGGTGAGAGGTTTAGAACCCTTGTCGACCTAGCTGTGCCATGGCCACGAGGTCACAAGGTGAAACCTTGTTCATCTAGTCTACATCAAGGAGGCCCTGCGGCCTAGTCTACAAGTCCCACCACAATTCCCCTGCATAACGGCTATGGGAAGGCTACATGATTGCATTCAGTAAGCTTCAGCTTGGAAGGAGCGGGTTAGTGATCAAAACTCGCTAGGTGCGGAGTGATGCTCTGTGAGGAGGACTACTTGAGGAAAGGTCTTTTGGCCTAGTTATATGTGCATATAATAGTACCCTTGTGCTGTGTGAGCTCGCAGCAAGAGTCCTAGTATTTTCTTGCAGGTACATTGAAGATCCCTTACTGAGAATTGTTGTATTCTAACTCCCTGGTTTTGTTATGCAGAGCCTGAAGTTGCTGGACCGGGTAATTGTTGAGGATTATCTCGATAGTACTCTTTTGTGTGTGCAGGTATGGTAGTTGAGAATCCTTGTGACTACGTAAGTACTTAGATGGCTTGTTGGTTAGGTAACAGTACTAACTAGTATCTTCCTTTGGCTGCAGAGCCCAGTAGCACTTGCCAAAGGACTTTTGAGACCCGCCACTGGGACGTGTATCCAAGGTGGGAGTTAGGTTAAAGAGATCTCAGTAAATGCTTGTATTTATACAGTATTTTAGTTGCCTCCATAGTCTATGTTATGAGGGGTCCTCGACTCTAGGATTACTCTTGGGTGAAGGCATTAGTCTACTTTATGTATGAATGTCCTCACGAATTGTTATGTGTAGTAAACTCACACAAATGTTGATTTCATATGCTTTGGCTATTTGTACTTATTCTTGTGTAGAAATTACTTGGCCAAGTTAATGTTTTAATGTTTTATGGCTTTAATAAACCAAGTCAAAGCATAAGAGCATGGATATTGCATATTCTAGGTTAATCAACTAGTATCATGGGATTTAATCTGCACACATACAGCACTAGGCAATTGCAATCCACTGTGAAACCAACTCTCACAGGGCTTCCTGGACAGGGGCACGGGTGGTCGTGTCAGTGTTTTTGGTATGAGAGCTTAGGACTCATTCATAGATATTGGAGGCTAAGACTGAGATCTAGATTGGAAAGTCCAAGTGCTAGGAAGTTAGTACTAACCAACATCTGGGGAATGTTTTCTGGCTGTGGTTGCAGGTTGCTATGGTTGACACTAGGTCAGGAGCTTTAAAGGGAACTAAGGAACTTGGTGAAGGTTCTAGTGGCCCCGTTGTGGCAAGGCTGGATGAGATATCTAGGGTATTACAGGGGTTGATAGAGACTATGGCCCAAGTGGCACAGGGTATGAACACCCTTGTGACTGAGATGTTCAGGGATTATGAGGACAAAAGTGTTGTACAGGAAGAGAATGATCCACATCAGGATTAGGAAAGGCATGATGAGCAACAGCAAGTGCCTAGGGCTCATGAACGTAGAAATCATGTTCACGAGGAGGAAGAAGAACGAGAGGTGATGGAGGCTCCAAGGAGGGGAGACACTCCACAACAGATGAGATTGTTGGAGAAGTTTAAGATTGTTGATCCACCAACCTTTGATGGGACAGGTGATCCTGATAGAGCGGAGGATTGGTTGTCCAAGATGAACGGACTTTTCACTGGTGCTGGTTATGAGTCAGAGCAGAAGATGACTTTGGTGCCTTTCTTTCTGAAAGGGAGAGCCAGTTTATAGTGGGTTGATGTGATGGAGTTGCTAAGGGAAAGTAATGGTACTCGCCCAGAGCACAAGAGAAAAGTGCTCAAGTGGTCAGACTTCGAGAAGAAGTTCAGACAGGAGTAAATCAGTGAAGCTGCACAGGATCAGAGGAGGATCCAGTTTGAAAATCTGACACAGGGAGAGATGTCAGTGTAAGATTATGAACAACACTATAATTCTCTTATCCGGTATGCTCCGTATATGATGGGCAATGATGAGCTGAAAGCTAAGAAGTTTTTCCAAGGTCTGAAACCTGTACTCGGGAGGTATATGGCGACAGTGGATATCAGGAGCTATCGCCAGGTGGTTCAGAAGGTGTTGGCCTTAGAATGGGAATTTGAGGATTCGAAAGCATCTATCAAAAAGGTGGAGGTTGGACTAGCCAACTTAGGAAAGAGTGCCGGGAAGCGACCAATGGTAGAGAACCAAGGTCCATCCAAGAGAAGGAAGACAGGTTTATGTCTTAGGTGCAGACGATTCCATGGTGGAAGACCATGTACTCTAGGGACAGATGCTTGTAATATCTATGGTCAGAGAGGACATTGGGCGAGAGAATGCCCAAGGGCTAGACCGATGATAGGTCCGGCCCGAAATTTACCCCCTATACCCCATGCCATAAGGAATCAGCCTAGTGTAGCCGCAGTAGCAGTTGAGCCGAGGGTTTTCACCCTAATGAGTCAAGTGACCAGAGAACCGCCCGCCGTTCGAGGTAATTTTACTTTTCAGAATGGTAGTGTTAGAGTGCTTTTTGATACGGGAGCTACTTTATCAGTGATATCTTCTGCCTTGGTAGATAAGTTTAAATTGCAGTGAGAAATCTCAGGTGAGTTAAGACTCATCAGGACTGCAAGGAGGGGTTTTATTGTAACCAATGAAGTGGTTACTAGGTATCCCTTGCAGTTAGGTGATCATGATTGCTACTGTGAGTTATGGGTGATAGACTTGAGGTCTTATGACCTAGTGTTGGGAATGGATTGGTTGAGGAAGCATAAGGCACAAATTGACTGTGTGAATCAGTCAGTTGACATTACTGATGCTCAGGGAGCTAGAGTGACTTGCACAGGAGGGTTGGCATCTAGCGCTAAGAGTCTACACCTTAGACTTATAGATACCATCCCTATAGTTGGTGAAGATGAGTATTATTCATTGAATGGAGTGGCTATAGAGGAGGAACTGGGGAGAATTCCTGTAGCTAATCAGTTTCCTGAGGTGTTCCCAGTAGAGTTACCTGGGTTACCACCTAAAAGGGATACTGAGTTTGTAATCCATCTACAACCAAGGGTTGAACCTATTTCCATACCACTTTATTGGATGTCAGCTCCTGACATGGATGAATTAAAGAAGCAGTTGGAGGAACTACTAAGGAAAGGTTTTATAAGACCTAGCGTATCACCGTGGGGAGCTCCGATGTTATTTGTGAAGAAGAAAGATGGAACTTTCAGATTGTGCATTGATTATAGGAAGTTGAATGCAGTGACAATTAAGAATAAATATCCGCTTCCTAGAATTGATGATTTGTTTGACAGACTCAGGGGAGCAAAGGTGTTTTCCAGAATTAATCTTCGGTCTGGGTACTTTCAGATCAGAGTTAAGGAGGAAGACATTCCGAAGACTGCTTTCAGGACGAGGTATGGACATTATGAATATATAGTTATGCCTTTTGGTGTGACGAATGCTCCAGCAATATTTATGGAAGCCATGAATCGGATCTTTAAGCCATTTTTGGATCAGTTTGTTGAAGTCTTCATCGATGATATTCTGGTATATTCACAGTCTACATCAGAGCATGAGGAGCACCTTAGAACAATTTTGCAAGTGCTGAAGGATAATCAGTACTATGCAAAGTTGTCTAAGTGTGAGTTTTGGTCCGAGAGGATTCAGTTTTTGGGGCATATCATCAGTGCTCAAGGGTTGTCAGTTGATCCTGAAAAAGTTCAAGCGGTAGTTGAGTGGAAGAGACCGACTATAGTTACAGAGGTCATGAGTTTCTTGGGTTTGGCAGGTTACTACAGACGTTTTATAGAGAAATTCTCTGTGATAGCTACACCGTTGACAGCATTGACTAAAAAGACTCAGAAGTTTGAGTGGACACCGAAGTGTGAAGAAGCTTACATGAAGTTGAAGGAAAGATTGACTAGTGCACCTATACTTGTCTTACCAGATCCGAACAGAGCCTTTATAGTTTATACTGATGCATCTGGTTCCGGATTGGGATGTGTATTGATGCAAGACAGTCAGGTGATTGCTTATGGTTCGAGACAGCTGAGGCCTAATGAACTGAACTATCCTGTTCATGATCTTGAGCTGGCAGCAGTGATTTTTGCACTGAAGTTGTGGAGGCATTATTTGATGGGAAGGTCGTTCAGAATCTTCACCGATCACAAGAGTTTGAAATATTTATTTACCCAGAAGGATTTGAATATGAGACAGCGGCGATGGATTGAGTACATAAAAGATTATGACTGTTCGATTGAGTACTGTGCTGGCAAGGGAAATGTGGTAGCAGATGCATTGAGCCGGAAGTACACGGGAGTGATCTTATCTAAAGATCAGGCTACGGATTCCTCTGAAGGAGTATTGAGGGACTGTTTCTTAGCTTTGCATGAATTATGGCAAAGTCGAGAAAAATCCCTAGTCTACATTTTGGAAGTCCAGTCAGCTTGGTTAGTCAAAGTTAAAGAAGCTCAGATGAAAGATCCATTGTTGAAGAAAATTTCAGGAAAGGCGAAGCATGGCACTATGAGGAAGGAATTCAGATACAAAGATGGAATATTAAATTATGGAGATCGTCTCTATGTACCGAATGTAGATGGACTTAGGCAGCAAGTCCTACAGGAGGCACATAGTAGCACTTTGAATATCCACCCTGGTGTTAGTAAGATGTATCAAGATCTGAAGACACATTTCTGGTGGCCAGGATTGAAAAGGGATGTAAGAGGACATGTGGCAAAGTGTTTGACATGTCAGATGGTTAAAGCTGAACATCAGAAACCAGTAGGCACACTTCAGAGTTTACCTCTGCCAGTGAGGAAGTGGGGATCCGTTACTATGGATTTCCTAGTGGGGTTACCGAATACCCGGAGTCAACATGATGCTATATGGGTAGTGGTTGACAGACTGACGAAGTCGGCACACTTCATACCTATCAGAATCACTTATACATTGGAAAAGTTGGCTCAGTTGTATCTCAAGGAGATTGTGAGACTCCATGGGATACCGGATCAGATTATATCTGACAGAGATCCTCGGTTTACATCACGATTTTGGAATGCTTTTCAAGAAGCATTGGGAAGTAAAGTTAGTCTTAGTACTGCTTTTCATCCTCAGACTGATGGGCAATCCGAAAGAGTGATTCAGACTTTGGAGGATATGCTACGGATGTGTGCTATTGATTTCAGAGGTGATTGGGATCAGCATTTACCACTGATCGAATTTGCTTATAATAACAGTCATCAAACTGTTATTGGAATGGCGCCCTATGAAGCTTTGTATGGGAGGCGATGTATGACACCTCATTGTTGGGCAGATCCAGCAGACAAGGTAGTTATTGGACCTGAAATCATAGCTGACACTACAGCTAAGATTAAGTTGATCCAGCAGCGGATCAAGACAGCCAATGACAGGCAGACCAAGTATGCAAATTTGAGGAGAAGAGACTTGAGTTTTGAAGTTGGGGATAAAGTACTTTTGAAAGTGTCGCCCATGAAAGGAGTTAGCCGTTTTGGGCAAAGGGGCAAGTTAGCTCCTAGGTATATTGGACCTTATGAAGTGTTGGAGAAGGTAGGGAAGGTTGCTTATCGGTTAGCATTACCACCTAACCTATCTCAAGTGCATAACGTGTTTCACGTTAGTCTACTCAGAAAATGCACAGTGGAACCGGGACAGGTAGTTAATCCTTCAGTAATACCCATTCAGGAAGACTTGACCTATGAGGAGAAACCAGTTCAGATACTTGATAGGCAAGTCAAGAAATTGCGGACTAAGTGGATTCCGATGGTTAAGATCCTTTGGTCTAACCATAGTGAGGAGGAAGCTACCTGGGAGACGGAGCAGGATATGCTGAAAAGATATCCTAGTATTTTTCCGGAGTTGCAACGGAATTTGGGGGACCAAATTCAAGAAGGAGGGGAGAATGTTATAGCCCTTCTAGTGGGAGGCGCAATTGAGGAAGGTAAAGTGTTTTAAATTAAGTTTAGAAACTTAATTCAAGTTTACATAGCAAGAATAGAGAAGTTTAGCAAAGTTCACTAAGTTTCAAGAAGAATAAAGCACTGAACGAAGTTTAGGGGCAAAATGGTAATTTTGCATCCTGAATAGCCGGGATGAGTCCCGAGTGTTTTAAAATGAATTTTTAGAACTTAACTTTCAACCTTAACTCAAACTTGAAAAATAGACAAGAATTTAATCAAGAATCACTAAGTTACAAAGATGGGGGACTTAATTGTAACAAGCTTAATACTTTGAGGTTTGTTTGGGTTAAGTGAGGGTTTAAGAAGGGGAAAGTGGACTATGGCTGCCATAATCCCGTTTCCAGCCTTCTCACCCCCATTTAGCTCTCAAATTAAACTTGGAATCAAGAGTTTTTGGTGCCAAGAGAAGCAATTCAAAGTATATAAGCTAGGAGGAAGCATTTTCAAGCTTGAAACCATGTTTTTTAGGCTTGGAAGGGCGTTTTCCTACTTCCCCTATTTTTGAACGAGGTAAGGAATGTGTTCTTGATTGAATTCGTGTTTGTTAGTTAGTTTGAAGCTTGGGTTTTGGTTAGAGAGTGAAGTTTTGATGATTAGTGCTTTGTTTTTTATTGGAACTTGTGTAGAACTTTGGTGAGCTTGGTTGAACGAAAAGGGGATTGATTCTTGCTTGTTACTTGGAGTTGAGGTAAGGGAGATATGTTTTTAAGTTCATTGAATGCCATTAGCTTGAGTTTGCTTGAAGAATTCGAGTAGTTTAGGCTATGGCATTAGGTAAACGTTTTGGTTGAATTGTGGTGGACTAGAGGATTTTGAAGGATTGGATTGATGTTTCTAGACATCATAGCTTAGCTTTTGATAGTTGGTTATGTTCTATGCAACATGTACTATGTGTGTATGAAATTTGGAGGCATTCCATGCATGTTTGGTATGTGTAGGAATCGTCCAAAGTTCATAGCAGCAAAATGCGCCAATTTCTGCATTTCTGCAGATTGGCGACGCGTCGCCATTTACAGGTCGAAAACCAGCGATGCATCGCCAATCCAGGAAACTGTCTCAGAACGTCGACAACTGTGGCGACGCGTCGCCAAGACAACATTCGACACCCGGTTTTGTTTTCAGCATAACTTTTCGCTCGGGTGTCCGATTGAGGTGATTCAAGATTCCACGCGAAGCTAAGAGGGAGTACTATCACCTCAATGTTTTAAAAACACTTAAAATGTCCCAGTTTTAGATTTATATTAACTTAAAGTGAAGGCAAGTTTTTAAGGAAACTATGTTGCAAATGAACATAATTAGCTACCACTAGCTCAGGTGAGAGGTTTAGAACCCTTGTCGGCCTAGCCGTGCCGTAGCCACGAGGTCACAAGGTGAAACCTTGTTCATCTAGTCTACATCAAAGAGGCCCTGCGGCCTAGTCTACAAGTCCCACCACAATTCCCCTGCATAACGGCTATGGGAAGGCTACATGATTGCATTCAGTAAGCTTCGGCTTGCTAGGAGCGGGTTAGTGATCAAAACTCGCTAGGCGCGGAGTGATGCTCCGTGAGGAGGACTACTTGAGGAGAGGTCTTTTGGCCTAGTTATATGTGCATATAATAGAACCCTCGTGCTGTGTGAGCTCGCAGCAAGAGTCCTAGTATTTTCTTGCAGGTACATTGAAGATCCCTTACTGAGAATTGTCGAATTCTCACTCCCTGGTTTTGTTATGCAGAGCCTGAAGTTGCTGGACCGGGTAATCATTGAGGATTATCTCGGTAGTACTCTTTTGTGTGTACAGGTATGGTAGTTGAGAATCCTTGTGATTCTAGTCTACATAAGTACTTAGATGGCTTGTTGGTCAGGTAACAGTACTAACTAGTATCTTCCTTTGGCTGCAGAGCCTAGTAGCACTTGGCAAAGGACTTTTGAGACTCGCCACTGGGACGTGTATCCAAGGTGGGAGTTAGGTTAAAGAGATCTCAGTAAATGCTTGTATTTATACAGTATTTTAGTTGCCTCCATAGTCTATGTTATGAGGAGTCCTCGACTCTAGGATTACTCTTGGGTGAGGGCATTAGTCTACTTTATGTATGAATGTCCTCATGAGTTGTTATGTGTAGTAAACTCACACAAATGTTGATTTCATATGCTTTGGCTATTTGTACTTATTCTTGTGTAGAAATTACTTGGCCAAGTTAACGTTTTAATGTTTTATGGCTTTACTAAACCAAGTCAAAGCATAAGAGAATGCATATTGGATATTCTAGGTTAATCAACTAGTATCATGGGATTTAATCCGCACACATACACAACTAGCCAATTGCAATCCACCGTGAGACCAACTCTCACAGGGCTTCCTGGGCAGGGGCATGGGCGGTTGTGTCAATGGCAGCCCTCATCAAGCTAATTCTTGGTCTTAAGAGGATTTTAAAAGTAGTTAGTACTAACTTTGGGCTCTAGAAACCCTCACTTTACTGCCATCATTGTGCACTTCACACTAGGTCACAAAACCTTCAATAAGTGCACTCCCCTTAATAAGCTTGGTTCATCAAGCTCATGGATCTCTTCCAAACTTAGCCATAGCTCCATGGATGTTTGAAAATACAGAAAACAACCCATGAGAGCAAGATAACCCTTACCAAAGTGGGTAGGCTGAAAATCAAGCTTGATCCTTGAAGTATGCAAGAAATAGCTCTAGTTTGCTTCCAATTGCTTCCTTTTGCCTTCAATTTCAATCAATTGCAAGTTTGAAGGTGTGGTGGCTATGGAGGAAGTATGGCTGTGTTCTTGGGCTGGGGGAGGACGAAAATGAGAGAGGGATAAGTGATTTGGCCACTTAAATGGCCTTAAATGAGCTTAAGGGCACCAAAACACACTTAACAAGCTTAACCTTGCTTTATGTCATTTTCCTTCTCACTAATTATGGTTTCTTTGTCTTAAACTCATTGGTACACATGTGCCCAACATTTTTGACTAATTATCAAGTCTTGGCTGCCTCCCCCATGGTGGGATAACCCCACAATTCCACCCTTAGACTTAAGTCAAAAGCTTGAACACCTTAAGGTTTACACTAGGACATTTAGGTCCTTATTGCCTTTAGTGTTTCCTTTGTCCAAACTTGTCTTCCATGAGCAATTTGGTCCTCCAATAGCACTTTCATACCATTCATATCCTTCCCATAACTCTCCAAGTCTCTTTCTTTTTCTTTTGAGAGTTTTGCAATTGAGTACCCGAATTTCCAAAACCTTACAAAAAAGTCCATAGGTTGCTTGACAAACAAGCAATCCTTAAGGCTTTTCTTGGGGACCAAGTTACCAACTTGGAACACTTTTAAGGAGGTGTTGATCATGCCTTTTACCCCCCACACTTCAATCACTATGGTGAGAATTACACAATATAATGGTTTTTAGCCATTATGACACACTTGTAATTCTCCCATTTTGTGAGGTGGTAACAATCCTCCCCCCCTTAAAAATTTTGGTCCTCCAAAATAGCCTTTAGCTTTGGGTATTCTTCAAGATACCTTTCCATAAGATCTTTTTCAGTTTCCCAGGTTGCTTATCTTTCAGAGTGGTGTGACCACTGAACTTTAACCATGGGAATATGTTTGTTTCTTAACCTTCTGGTATCCTTGGCTAAGATAGCTATAGGTTTCTCTTCATATGTCAAGTTAGGTTCCAACCGTATGTCTTCCACTACAATAGCATGCTTTGTGTCTAGTAGACACTTCTTAAGCATACTGATGTGAAAAACATTATGAACATTTGACATGTTTGGCGGTAGAGCTAACCTGTATGCTACCTTGCCAACTCTGTCCAAGATCTCATAAGGACCGATGTATCTTGGAGCTAACTTGGTTCTTTTGCCAAATCTGACAGTGCCTTTGGTTGGTGCAACTTTCAGCCAAACATTGTCACCAACCTCAAATTCCAAGTCTCTCCTTCTTTTGTTGACATAGGCTGTGGTCCTTTCATTGGCTGCCTTTAATCTCTCTTGAATCTTCTTGATTTTGGCAGTAGTCTCTTCAATAATTTCGGGACCCAACTCTAGCCTGTCTAAGGCTTCCACCCAACAGTGGGGTGTCATGCACCTTCTTCCATATAATGCTTCATAAGGTGCCATGCCAATGGTGCTTTGGTAACTATTGTTATATGAGAATTCCACCAATGGCAAGTGTTGGTCCCATTCACCTTTGAAATCCAACACACAGCTCCTGAGCATGTCTTCCAGTATCTGTATCACCCTTTCAGATTGCCCATCTGTCTGAGGATGATAAGCAGTACTCAAATGGATTTTGGTTCCTAGTGCTTTATGAAAAGCACTCCAAAATCGAGCTGTAAATCTTGGATCTCTATCAGATACAATGGAGTCTGGCACTCCATGTAGTCTCACTATCTTCTGGACATACATCTGGGCTAACTTCTCCAAGGGGTCTGTGAGTTTCATAGGTAAGAAGTGGGCACATTTGGTTAGCCTATCGACAATGACCCATATTGTATCATGCCTTAATTTGGTCATAGGCAACCCAGTTAAAAAGTCCATGGTTATGTTGCCCCACTTCCTCACTAGTATAGGTAGAGTCTGTAGGGTACCAGCTGGCTTCTGGTGCTCCACCTTTACCCTCTGGCATGTGGCACATTTGGAAACATAAGTAACTATGTCTCTCCTCATGTTTGGCCACCAGAAGTGAGTCTTCAAGTCTTTATACATTTTCTCACTTCCTGGATGGATGTTCAACTTGCTTGTGTGAGCTTCTTCAAGTATTTCATCCCTGAGCTTTGCTCCTTTAGGCACATATATTCGGTCCTTGAAGTACAGTAATCCTTGCTTGTAGGCAAAGGATTGATACAAGGAACCTTTTTCCTCTCCTGAGATCTTTTTCAGATCAGGATCTGTCTCCTGTGCCTTTCTGGCTTCTTCAATCCATCCAGACTGAATTGTCAATGTGTAAATTTGGGCTTCCTCCCACTTATGCCATTTATGCCATAGGCATAGCAGACTATTTTGCTCATCATGATCAGCTATGGATCCTCCCTTCAAAAGTCCTGTGTACTTCCTGCTCAAGGCATCTGCTACTAGATTGCCTTTGCCCTCTGTG
Organism: Aquilaria sinensis; assembly: GCA_005392925.1. Taxonomy (NCBI): domain Eukaryota; kingdom Viridiplantae; phylum Streptophyta; class Magnoliopsida; order Malvales; family Thymelaeaceae; genus Aquilaria; species Aquilaria sinensis. The sequence continues at coordinate 174,855 of SMDT01003261.1, forward strand.
TACTGTATACTGCAGTCATAGTCCTTGATGTACTCTAACCATCTCCTTTGCCTCATGTTCAACTCTTTCTGAGTGAACAAGTACTTTAGGCTCTTATGGTCAGTGTAGATCACAAAGGAACTTCCCATCAAGTAATGTCTCCATTGCTTCAGAGCAAAAATCACTGCTCCCAGTTCTAGGTCATGGGTAGGATAATTTTGCTCATGGGGTCTCAACTGCCTTGACCCATAAGCAATGACATTTCTGTCTTGCATAAGCACACAACCTAACCCAGATCTAGATGCATCTGTATATATGATGTAGGGCTTACTTGGATCAGGAAGAATCAATACTGGAGCTTCAATCAACCTCTGCTTGAGCTCCTGGAAACTCTTTTCACACTTCTCAGTCCACTCAAATCTTTGACCCTTCCTGGTCAAATGAGTAAGAACTGAGGCAATCATGGAAAAGCCTGATACAAATCTCCTATAGTATCCAGCTAATCCTAGGAAACTTCTGATTTCCTTCACAGTCTTTGGTCTTCCCCACTCTTGCACTGCCTTGACCTTTTCAGGGTCTGCCTTAAGGCCTTGTGCATCTATGATGTGTCCTAGGAAAGACACCTCCTTTATCCAGAATTCACACTTGGATAACTTAGCATAAAGCTGATGCTGCAACAGAGTCTTTAAGACAATCTTTAGATGATGTTCATGTTCATTTTCATCCCTGGAATACACTAGGATGTCGTCAATGAACACAACCACAAATTTGTCCAGATGTGGTCTGAACACCCTGTTCATCAAGTCCATGAAAGCAGCTGGGGCATTAGTCAAACCAAATGGCATGACTGTGTACTCATAATGCCCATATCTGGTCCTGAATGCAGTCTTAGGAATATCTTCTTCCTTTACTCTCAATTGGAAGTATCCAGATCTCAAATCTATCTTGGAGAAGATCTTAGCTCCCTTGAGTTGATCAAACAGATCCTCAATCCTAGGGAGTGGATACTTGTTCTTGATAGTCACTGCATTAAGCTTCCTGTAGTCAATGCATAGTCTCAAAGATCCATCCTTTTTTTTCACAAAGAGAACAGGAGCTCCCCATGGTGAAACACTTGGCCTTATGAACCCTTTTTCAAGAAGTTCATCAAGTTGTTTCTTGAGCTCATTCATCTCTATGATTGGCATTCAGTAAGGAGGTATGTATATTGGACTAGCTTCTAGTTGCAGTTTGATTTCAAACTCAATCTCCCTTTGTGGAGGAATACCTGGCAGGTCTTTAGGAAAGACTAGTGGAAAGTCTCTCACTACAGGTATTCTGTCCACTTCTTCATCACAGTGCAATTCATTCAATGCATAATAGTAATCATGCTCAGAAATCACAAGTATCTCATCTAGTACCTTTAGATCCATGCCTTGCATTTCATACACTAATTCCTTAGAATTCACTAATGCATGCACTTCACCATCAGGCAATGTGAATTCCCTCTTAGCACAATCAATTCTTATGTTATGCATAGCAAGCCAATTCATACCCAGCACTAAATCATACTTAGGAATGTCCAACACTAGCAGATTAGTCATAACCTTAGTCTTTCCTACTACTAGCTCACAATCCTTAGCTAGGTCATTAGTGAAAAGACATTGACTACCTGCTGTTTTCACTAAGGATATCCTAGGCATGATTTCAGTAGGCAATTTCATGGCATTAACAAATTTCCTAGACACTATAGACACAGATGCACCAGTATCAAACAAAACACTAACAGGCATACCATTAAGGTAAATGTTACCTCTTAGTGCTCCTCCCTGCTCTGATGTCTGTAGCCTCTCCACTTGGAAGACTCTGCCAGCTCTCTGCATTGGAGGCCGAGGCACTGAAGGAACTGGCCTCTGCTGTCCCTCCCTTGGTGCTCCTCCTCTAGGTCCTGCCCCAATAGGTCTTACTGGACCTTGGTCTTCTGGCCTCCTTTGAGCCTGTGGGCAGTCTTTGATCCAATGATCCATGGATCCACATCTTAGACACGCTTGGGTATCAAAGTAGCAAGGTTTCTTTCCATGAAACCTCCTACACTTAGGGCACCCTAGGCCAGGGAACTTCCCCTTAACCTTGCCCTCACCACCAAAATGGGAACTCTTGGCAATTCCCTTGCCATGTGGTGGCTTCTTCTGCTTGCCTCCTGCCTGACTACTTTCCCCTGGTCCACTGGGAAAGTACTTAGTCTCATACTCCTCTTGCTCTACTAATAGAGCTTTCTGCACTGCTTCATAGTATGTAACTGCTCCAAAAGGTCTAACAGCCTTTCTAATGTCTGACTTTAGGCCTCTGACAAATCTTTTGGCCTTCAATTCCTCTAGTCCATGATACTGAGGAGCATACCTCACCAACTGATTGAATTTGTGCTCATACTCTAGGACACTGAGGTTGTCCTGCCTTAGAGCATCAAATTCAGCTTGCTTCATATCCTTGATGGCATCACTGATGTACTGCTCCTGGAATAGCTGTGTGAACTCTAGCCAGCTCATCTCAATATCTCTTCCTGGCCTTCTCCCTTTCTGGAAAGCATACCTATCTCTGGTGCTCCTCCACCATATCTCTGCACTGCCTACCAGATTGTAGGTAGCCAGTGACACTCTCTTGGTGGAGCTGAGTGGCATCCTCTCAAACATTTTTTCAATGAAGATTAACCACTCCTCAGCTCTCTCTGGCCCAGCTCTTCCATCAAACTGTGGAGGTCTTAGGCCTTGGAACCTCTCCAACAGTCTGACCTCATCTAGGCCTTCTAGATCCTCTGATCTATGTCTCCTGGATCTGTGAGAGTCCTCTGTATGGTGATGTTCTCTATGATCTCTATGATCTCTCTGCCTTCTCCTAGATCTTCTCTCATGGCCATCCTCAATCTCATTCCTAGTGGAGGAATGGTCATAGACTGAGGGATTGGTCCTAGATACCTGACCAATCTCAGACCTTAGTCTTCTTCCCCTTGGATTTCTCCTATCTTCATCTTCCTCCTCAACAGTTTCATCATTTATGTCTTTCAAGCTTCCAGAAGGAACATATTCAGATGTGTTCCTAGTATCCTCTTCTGATTGCTGCTGTGCATCTTGAACTGGTTCTGCCGGAGCTACTTGGACTCCCTGCTGTTGTGCTTGAATCAACCTCATTAAGTTTTCATTGATTAGAGCTAAGTTCCTCTGAAGCTCTAACCAAACCTGAGGCACTTCAGGGTTTGGTACCCCCTGTTGCCCCTGATTCCCTCTATTCTGTTCATTTCTTTGTTGCCCAGAATCAGTAGGAGGCCTTCGGGGTGGTTCCCCTCTCCTTGTGGCAACCATGTTTACTTCCTGCATTGATGATCCATCATAGAGCACATATAAAGATCATAGGTATTTCAATGGTACTTGACACTAGCAGCTGACCAAACTGAGTTCATATATGTAGATGCATGCAATGCAACTATATGCAATGTACATGTATAAACCATGCTCTGATACCAACTTCTGTTACCCACTCTGGGGTAGTCCAGTTATGGTGCCAAAACTGTGCATTTAGACTCCCAGGATTGGTAATGTTCTGTAGGCCATCAGAACACTACCCTTAGTGTGCATACCCAAGTGACCCTCTTGGGCACTATGTAAATACATGCATATTGGTCCAACCATCACACACATATTCACATTTCATGCACACCATGGCAGCAAAGAAGGAAAACACTAGCACAAGTCTTAGTTTTGGCTTCCACACATTAGGCAATCTTGTTAAGTTCTAGTGGCCAGCTACTGCACCTGTAACTTCCACTAATAAACTGTATCATTCTAGCCACATACCCCCCTGTTTTATTTGCTCCATTATCAAGTAGAGACTTAGAGAAAACCAAGGAATTTTGTTTTACATCAATAGCCCACCTATGGACCAAGTTATGGATTTTTGAAGTTGGTTACAAAATTCTGACCAAATGAACAGTAACTCAGCCAATTTTGCAACGTCATATCTTTGGCTACAAGGATCCAAATCCAGAAATTCCAAATTCCAGTTCAACCTCTAGATGTTCTCTAGGTGTGGTCAAAATTTCATACCAAGATTCATTCTACACAGGGAGATATTAAACTTTAGGTACATGGTCAAAATTCTGGCAACTTTTGGACCATTTTGCCCATACAATTTTTCCAAACCATGCAAACACTTCATTCACAAGGGGAAAGCCCTCCAAGGCTATCCCATACATGTCCAATACACATATTAATTACATTCTCTTGCATCTAGCAACTTTATGTGGCCAAAACAGAATTTACAAGTAAGCAGCCTATCATTCACACTTAGGCAGCTTTGCACCACATCACTTACATAGCCAAAACATTACTCAAATGTTCACATACTTGTCTCATCTTACATACACTACATGTACATGCATACATGCACTAAAATATGGTCTTAACTCAGCTAAATACGCACCCTAGGTTACAGGAGGTCCTGAGACACAATGGACTCCAAAAACAGGATGCTGGACAGCTGCTGCACAACACAGTAAGTACCACCATTAAAAATACCAAATGTGCTCCTAAAATCACCAAAACTTTCCAGATCACAAATAGACATATGGAAGTTCATGTACCTGAAATTTCAGATCAAAACTCAAACCACAAAGGTTAGTTTGAAGGTGATCTTTCAGCTGGACCTGAAATGACAGAATTGAGGGGAGTAAGTTTCATTGAGAAACTTAGTAAGGGTAACACTTGGTTTCTTAAGGTAATGTGATCCTCATTAAAACCTGCATCCAAAGACACTAAAACACAAAAACCACAATGCATATATACAAGATATAGCAACCAAATGCAGCAGCCAAACACAAACAACAAACACATGAAATGTGGCAGCAACATATACCATAGGTTAGTCCATAAACCACATAATAAACATAACCAAATCACTATGGCAGCCCTCCTCAAGCTAATGCTTGGTCTTAGGAGAATTTTAACAGTAGTTAGTACTAACTTTGGGCTCTAGAAACCCTCATTTTACTGCCATCTTTGTGCACTTGACAATAGGTCACAAAACCTTCAATAAGTGCACTCCCCTCAATAAGCTTGGTTCATCAAGCTCATGGCTCTCTTCCAAGCTTAGCCATAGCTCCATGGATGTTTGAAAATTGCAGAAAACAGTCCATGAGAGCAAGAGAACCCTTACCAAAGTGGGTAGGCCGAAAATCAAGCTTGATCCTTGAAGTATGCAAGAAATAGCTCTAGTTTGCTTCCAATTGCTTCCTTTTGCCTTCAATTTCAATCAATTGCAAGTTTGAAGGTGTGGTGGCTATGGAGGAAGTATGGCTGTGTTCTTGGGCTGGGGGAGGATGAAAATGAGAGAGGGATAAGTGATTTGGCCACTTAAATGGCCTTAAATGAGCTTAAGGGCACCAAAACACACTTAACAAGCTTAACCTTGCTTTATGTCATTTTCCTTCTCACTAATTATGGTTTCTTTGTCTTAAACTCATTGGTACACATGTGCCCAACATTTTTGACTAATTATCAAGTCTTGGCTGCCTCCCCATAGCGGGATAACCCCACAATTCCACCCTTAGACTTAAGTCAAAAGCTCCAACACCTTAAGGTTTACACTAGGACATTTAGGTCCTTATTGCCTTTAATGTTTCCTTTGTCCAAACTTGTCTTCCATGAGCAATTTGGTCCTCTAATAGCACTTTTGTACCATTCATGTCCTTCCCATAACTCTCCAAGTCTCTTTCTTGATAGTTTTGCAATTGAGTACCCGAATTTGCAAAACCTTACAAAAAAATCCATAGGTTGCTTGAAAAACAAGCAATCCTTAAGGATTTTCTTGGGGACAAAGTTACCAACTTGGAACACTTTTAAGGAGATGTTGATCATGCCTTTTACCCCCCACACTTCAATCACTATGGTGAGAATTACACAATATAATGGTTTTTAGCCATTATGACACACTTGTAATTCTCCCATTTTGTGAGGTGGTAACAAAACTTGAGCAAAAACCTTATTCTTGCTAAAAGCAAATTAGCTAGCTCACCATAGTGCTTTATGCACACATAGACCATTAACATAGCCTCTAGGTCCCTTTGGCTTAACCTATCACTTAGGGTAGCTCTTCCCCTTCAAAATGTAAGAGAAGAAGCTCCATATTAGGTCTTCAGCTATACTTAAAATGTAGTAAGGAAGCTTGATCACAGACCCACAAATATATACACCAACATAGGTAACACCAAGTGCAAAGCTTGCTTGATGTTGTCTATGTTAGTGTTGTGCCCAAAAGCCAATCTTGAGATGATTGTATTTTTGCACATTGAGTCATGATATTTTATTAAGGCATTAATCCAGCAATTATGTTTGTTGTTTTGTTCCTGCGTAACTTAACAAACATAATTGTAACCCTAGAATAATGATATTCTTAAAAGTCCCTGGTCTAGTATTATTGTGGAGCGGGTTGCAATAATACATAACGACTAGCATATGTGGAGACTAATATGAGATATGTAGTCTACATATGGGTACAAGTTGAAGAACTTGTGTACTGGACCGACCCACCATGAGAACACTACATGGATCGTTATATGAGTGTCATAAGTGATTCTCATAGTGATCATGGTATATGTAGTCCTTCGACCTAAGATCATCAAGGTTCCCTACATGTGAGTCACATACTTTGATACTTTCCTTTGTTGCTCGTAACTGAGTGAACTTGAAGGAGGTCATTGGGTATGTCACATATCATGCGGAGGGATTTGTATGATCAAGATGGGATTTGTCCCTCCTATGTAACGGGAGTGATATCTTCGGGCCCCTTGATAGAGTGAGACTTAGAAAATGCATGGCCATGCTCGGATGAGTTGATATACGATATCAATGTCATCAGTTTAAGTTAGTCTACTCGGTAATCAAGAAACCAAAGATTGGGCTATACGAGAGTGACACATTCCATGTCTCGTGCTTAGTCTTGATATCTTGGACAAAGGGACAATGGCATATATCGGTGATGATCATAAAGGTATAGTCGAATCATCGACAATCTTGTCACTTGGGTAGCAATGATGTGTTGCTAGACACCGCTCATTGCTTATGATCATAAATGTGATTTATGATCATTGCCAACGTGATAAGAGCCTATTGGGTCGCACACATAGAGCATTTTGGATCATTAGAGTGCATGGGCTAATTATTTGGGTTATGGTTTCACTTTAATTTCGTATTAATAATGGGCCCAAAAGTTGAGCCATTATTAAGCCCAAAATTAAATCCTAATTGGATTAGGGCTTTGAAACCCATTAGGCCTGGAAGTTGAGTCTCACTATAAATACAACTTTTAAGTGAGAAATTCGCAGGTCTCCTTGCCCTAGCCTCCAAAAAGGACAGCCGCACTCTTCTCTTGCAATTCCTTGGAGGACGCAAGCTAGCACTGCGAGCGCAAGAGAAACACATCTACCGGGACGTGGTGGAAGTGTGGTGATCCCGAGAGGCTCGTGTGGATACCATAGAGAGCCTGAACACGTCAACTGTTCGGGTTTTGTGATTCGACTCTACAGTTGAGTGAGAGATCTCAATCGAAAATTAGGTATGAAAATTTTCGAACACCCGGTTTACCCCGTTTCACTTGGATCCTGAAGGGTTTCAGTTATATTCCGCTGCACTGTTTGGCTCCCGAAACCCAACAGTCTAAGATTCCCTCTTTATCCATCCTTCTCTATAGTTTTTTTCAGGACCATCCCTCAGTACTTGGCCCAGGCCAAGAATGCAAGGAAAATGCAAAAGAAACATGAGGGACTTGATTGAAAATGAAAATAAGGGTGAAAGTGCAAAACCGAGAACATTCGGGTGAAATATTGTCATTCGGGTAAAATATTGTCATTCGGGTGAAATATTGTCATTCGGGTGAAATATTGCATATGAAAAACATTTATGTTGCTAACGTCGTGAAACAAAGTTTAAGGACTACATTGAGTACTCTTTCGGGTACTAAATTTGGCACTAAGAAGTATGGGTGGATTTCATTAGACCATGCAAAGTTAACCAAGGGCAAGAAGGGCATTAAGCCATTTTAACGCCATGTGGCTCATTACCAAAATTTGCATGCTTCCACTAGACAATTAAGCCATCATTTTGGTCAATGAAGGTCATAGTTTTGTGTTTAACCGAGTCCTTGGGCAAAGGTTATGTTCTTGGTGAGTTGTTGCCGAAATCTTGCTGAATTGGTGTTGAATCGAAGCTTGAAGAATGAATCAAGCTTGGATTACTTGTTTTCGGCACTAGGTGACCCGACACTTCCATTTTCAAGCTCGGTCTTGGGCAATCAAGTGCAAACCGAGAACTCAAGCTTGCTAAATTGAGGTAAGGTTCATGTCTACTTGAATTCTTGGTATATTTCCATGAAGAAGTAGTAATGGCAGCTAAGTGATAGTTAAAATTGTTATATGATCTCAGTTTGCTAGTTGGGCATGTTAAGTGAACTTTCTAGTTCTTATTGGCATGATGAACTTTCGGGTTCTTATTGGTTTGGCTAGCTAATCCAAGTAATGGCAAGCACTTAGAGTTCTTAGTAAGTTGGCCCAACTTACTAAGAACTCTAAGTGCTTGCCATTACTTGGAGCTCTAGTGGATTGGAGATAATGTGAAATGCTTGAAGTACAAAGATTACGATATTTGTGCTTGCTAGTGGTTTCGGCCGAGTGAAATTGCGGTGTGTGTGTGAGTTTGTGTGCTTGATTGTTTTCTTATGTGTGCTAACCAAGTATAAGTAGTGTTATCATGATTATATGCCTCAGTTAGTATGTGTATATATTGTGTTTTTGTGGTTTCTATGTCTTTCTTGCAGGCCAAGTTAAGCTTGAGCAGGTTAAGTCTCAGGCTTACTAAATAGACCTTATATGGGTCGTTATGAACCTTACTGAGTATTAGTACTCATGCCCAAATTATTTGTGTTTCAGGCAAGGATATTGAGCTTGAGTGAGTTGCTTGTACTTGTTTGCTTGCTTGTGTGCTAGGTAGTACACGTATTGCCCAAGGTATGTGCCAACCAAATCTTGGCTTGAATAAATACATCTACAAGTCTTATGGTTTATGGCCGAAACTTATGCGCTAAGTTTTGCTGGCTTGAGTAGAGTGTGGGACTTGTCTAGGTGCAGGATGGATGTGTGGACCATGGCACTAATTATGGTGTTCACCTTTATGACCATGAATATGGTCATAGGACTTGTGTTGCAGAGTGTGCTACTGTATTGCACACTTAGGTATCTTTTCAGGGAGTAAGGACATTTGGGATGTATCCATATTTTGGTTATGTTTTGGACAATGGATGTTCTTGGCATGTGGCCAAGTTAGGGGCATTCACCTACGCTCTTTTGTGTACATGTATAGCCTCGGGTGAACTTGGTTTTGTTGTACCATGTTGGATGTTTGGATACCAAATTATGCTATGGATATGTGCATATAGTTTCATTTATGTTGTGAACCTCTTGTGTACTGTACTTGGCCGAAAGCGTGGACATGCAATCTTGTTTTCAAGCCTGAATAGTTATGGGTTTCTTGGTTGCCATGCATCAAACTAGCACACTTGATGAGCACACATCCTAAACACTTAATGAAGTAAGTGTGTGCCTTGCTTGTATTGCAAGTTAATGATTTATACCCATGCTTGTATTGCAAGTTAGTGGTTTGGGCCTTGCCTTAAGCTGCAAGTGTTTGTTTTAAACTTTTCCTAAGCCTCCTGGGGCACCTCCCAGTCTTTCAGCTTAAGAAAATAAGACTTAAAACTATCCTAAAGAAAGTTGGCCAAAATTAATTGATCACTCATAACACTTAAGAATACAAGTGTTTTAATAACTTTTTGGGTAGTATGGTAAGTGGCATTGAGAGTGCACAGGCTGAAGCCTGTGTTGGGTGTGACAGTTTTTCTTTCCAAAAAATTGAGGGTACATAGGTAGGGGTACCACTAGGTAGATGGTGGTGAAAATTCAAGAAGAAAGGAAGAAGAAAGTAGTTCATGAGGAACACCAACTTTGATACGCCAACACAGCTTGATTTCAATTAGTTGTCTTGGTTTTGTGTTTGGTTTTTGGTTTTGGTTTGCTGTTCTTTCTTTCCTTGTCTTATGATGGTCTTTGGTAGGTCTTAGACCATGGTCTTAGGTAGTAAATGAAGTAGGAAGAAGCTTGGAAATAAATAGGACACTTGTCCTTAAGGACTAGGAACAAATGGTGGCCGAATGACTTGATAAGCGAGTCATTTAATTAGTTTTGCTTCCTTTTTGTTTTATTTTTATCTCAATTCTTTGTTGGTCTCTTGCTTGTATTAATGAGATCGTAAGGATACCAAGAAATATCCAAGAACCTACCACAAATTGGTCTTAGAGACAAAAATCAAGTAGTGGCCGAAAAGACCAACCAAGCCGCCACCATAGTCTTTTGACTAGTTTATTTCCATTGCTTATCTTGGTATTTATTTTGGTACATGTAAAGTACTTAGCTAGGTTAAATGATCTTAGGATGCTTCCAAGAAATAGCCAAGAAGCTGCTTTGAATAGCCATTGAAGACTATGAAACCAAACTTGGCCGAATGTGTAGTCGCCATGACTGTTGACATAGGTTCTTTTGGTCGAACCTTCCTCCAAGTAGCTAAAGTCCTTTTGGACTTTGTTTTGACGTACTTAGATTATTAAGTGCTGTATATTGAGCACCCATTGTGACAATTCATTCAGCCAATTAATCCCTTAATCTTTATCTTGAACACAATTGCACTTTAGAGTGCACCTAGGAGCACTTTAGTGTCTCTTGAGGTGTCTTCATGTTGCTTTAGTGTTTTTCACCTTTTATTAGCCCACATTTTAGCCTAAATTTCCATTTTAATGATAGATATCATTCCCATAGAATGCCCTTCAGGGCCATAGGCTTTAATGCCATCATAAACACACAATTGCACATTAGAGTGAACTTAAGAGTGTTATAGTGCACTCTAGTGTGTCTCTGCCAGTTTCCATTGAGTCACCACATTTTTAAGTGTATATAGTTGCCCAAATTGGTATCTCCACTATAGGCATTGTATCTATATACTTCCATTTGGTGTTTTTTCGCTTTAGAGCCTCTAAGCTCACATAGGAGCACACTAAGGAGTGCTTAAGGGTCTTTTTTGTGTATTACCTCATGTCACTTGGCTTCTTGATGTCTCAACCAATTTTGCCCATTATTTTGATTCCCATTGTCATAGTGTGCATTAGCAATTTAATGTAGCTTCATTTGGCCCATCGTTTCACTATATTTCATCATATTTTACCTAAGGTTCAGATAGAGTGCCTTTACGGCACCCTCATAGGGTGCTTACACTGTGTAGCCCTTAGTTTCACACTTGTGACTTGTATTAATCACATATTCACATAATGCACTTGATATGTACATCTCATTACAGCCTAGGGCCTATACAAGTCACAGGCATGACATTCTTCCCCCATTAAAGAATTTGGTCCTCTAAATTCTCAAGCAATGTAGGAAATTGCTTTAGGTACCTTTCCAGCATTTTAGTTTCTATTTCCCAAGTGGCTTCTTGTTTGGAATGGTGAGACCATTTTACTTTTGCCATATTTTTCCACTTACTTCTTAATTTTCTCACATCCTTAGCAAGAACCCTCATAGGTTTTTCCTCATATGTAAGGTTAAGAGCTACTAACGTTACCACTTCACAAAATAGGAGAATTACAAGTGTCATAATGGCTAAAAACCATTATATTATATAATTCTCACCATAGTGATTGAAGTGTGGGGGTAAAAGGTATGATCGACACCTCCTTAAAAGTGTTCCAAGTTGGTACCTTGGCCCCCAAGAAAAGCCTTAAGGATTGCTTGTTTTTCAAGCAACCTATTGACTTTTTTGTAAGGTTTTGGAAATTCGGGTACTCAATTGCAAAACTCTCAAGAAAGAGACTTGGAGAGTTATGGGAAGGATATGAATGGTACAAAAGTGCTATTGGAGGATCAAATTGCTCATGGAAGACAAGTTTGGACAAAGGAAACACTAAAGGCAATGAGGACCTAAATGTCCTAGTGTAAACCTTAAGGTGTTCAAGCTTTTGACTTAAGTCTAAGGGTGGAATTGTGGGGTTATCCCACTATGGGGAGGCAGCCATGACTTGATAATTAGTGAAAAATGTTGGGCACATGTGTACCAATGAGTTTAAGACAAAGAAACCATAATTAGTGAAAAGGAAAATGACATAAAGCAAGGTTAAGCTTGTTTAAGTGTGTTTTGGTGCCCTTAAGCTCATTTAAGGCCATTTAAGTGGCCAAATCACTTATCCCTCTCTCATTTTCATCCTCCCCCAGCCCAAGAACACAGCCATACTTCCTCCATAGCCACCACACCTTCAAACTTGCAATTGATTGAAATTGAAGGCAAAAGGAAGCAATTGGAAGCAAACTAGAGCTATTTCTTGCATACTTCAAGGATCAAGCTTGATTTTTAGCCTACCCACTTTGGTAAGGGTTCTCTTGCTCTCATGGGTTGTTTTCTGCATTTTCAAACATCCATGGAGCTAGGGCTAAGCTTGGAAGAGAGCCATGAGCTTGATGAACCAAGCTTAGTGAGGGGAGTGCACTTATTGAAGGTTTTGTGACCTAGTGTGAAGTGCACAATGATGGCAGTAAAGTGAGGGTTTCTAGAGCCCAAATTTAGTACTAACTAGTGTTAAAATCCTCCTAAGACCAAGCATTAGCTTGAGGAGGGCTGCCATAGTGATTTGGTTATGTTTATTATGTGTTTTATGGACTAACCTATGGTATATGCTGCTGCCACATTTCATGTGTTTGTTGTTTGTGTTTGGCTGCTGCATTTGGTTGCTATATCTTGTATATATGCATTGTGGTTTTTGTGTTTTAGTGTCTTTGGATTCAGGTTTTAATGAGGATCACATTACCTTAAGAAACCAAGTGTTACCCTTACTAAGTTTCTCAATGAAACTTACTCCCCTCAATTCTGTCATTTCAGGTCCAGCTGAAAGATCACCTTCAAACTAACCTTTTTGGTTTGATTTTTGATCTGAAATTTCAGGTACATGAACTTCCATATGTCTAGTTGTGATCTGGAAATTTTGGTGATTTTAGGAGCACATTTGGTATTTTTAATGGTGGTACTTATTGTGTTGTGCAGCAGCTGTCCAGCATCCTGTTTCTGGAGTCCATTGTGTCTCAGGCACTCCTGTAACCTAGGGTGTGTATTTAGCTGACTAAATACCATATTGTAGTGCATGTATGCATGTACATGTAGTGCATGTAAGATGAGACAAGTATCTGAAGATTTGTGTAATGTTTTGGCTATGTAAGTGATGTGGTGCAAAGCTGCCAAAGTGTGAATGATAGGCTGCTTACTTGTAAATTCTGTTTTGGCCACACAATGTTGCTAGATGCAAGAGAATGTAATTAATATGTGTATTGGACATGTGTGGGATAGCCTTGGAGGGTTTTCCCCTTGTGAATGAAGTGTTTGCATGGTTTGGAAAAATTGTATGGGCAAAATGGTCCAAAAGTTGCCAGAATTTTCACCATGTACCTAAAGTTCAATATCTCCCTCTGTAGAATGAATCTTGGTATGAAATTTTGACCACGCCTAGAGAACATCTAGAGGTTGAACTAGATTTTCTAATTTCTGGATTTGGATTCTTTTAGCCAAAGATATGACGTTGCAAAATTGGCTGAGTTACTGTTCATTTGGTCAGAATTTTATAACCAACTTAAAAAATCCATAAATTGGTCCATAGGTGGGCTATTGATGTAAAAAAATTTCCTTGGCTTGTTCTAAGTCTCTACTTGGTAATGGAAAAAATAAAATAGGGGGTATGAAGCTAGAATGATACAGTTTGTTAGTGGAAGTTACAGGTGCAGTAGATGGCTACTAGAACTTAACAGGATTGCCTAATGTGTGGAAGCCAAAACTAAGACTTGTGCTAGTGTTTTCCTTCTTTGCTGCCATGGTGTGCATGAAATGTGAATATCTGTGTGATGGTTGGACCAATATGCATGTATTTACATAGTGCCCAAGAGGGCCACTTGGGTATGCACACTAAGGGTAGTGTTCTGATGGCCTACAGAACATTACCAATCCTGGGAGTCTAAATGCACAGTTTTGGCACCATAACTGGACTACCCCAGAGTGGGTAACAGAAGTTGGTATCAGAGCATGGTTTATACATGTACATAGCATATAGTTGCATTGCATGCATCTACATATATGAACTCAGTTTGGTCAGCTGCTAGTGTCAAGTACCATTGAAATACCTATGATCTTTATATGTGCTCTATGATGAATCATCAATGCTGGAAGTAAACATGGTTGCCACAAGGAGAGGGGAACCACCCCGAAGGCCTCCTACTGATTCTGGGCAACAAAGAAATGGACAGAATAGAGGGAATCAAGGGCAACAGGGGGTACCAAACCCTGAAGTGCCTCAGGTTTGGTTAGAGCTTCAGAGGAACTTAGCTCTAATCAATGAAAACTTAATAAGGCTGATTCAAGCACAACAGCAGGGAGTCCAAGTAGCTCCAGTAGAACCAGTTCAAGATGCACAGCAGCAACCAGAAGAGGATACTAGGAACACATCTGAATATGTTCCTTCTGGAAGCTTAGAAGACACAAATGATGAGACCATTGAGGAGGAAGATGAGGATAGGAGAAATCCAAGAGGAAGAAGACTAAGGTCTGAGATTGGTCAGGTGTCCAGGACCAATCCCTCAGTCTATGACCATTCCTCCACTAGGAATGAGATTGAGGATGGCCATGAGAGAAGATCCAGGAGAAAGAGAGCATAGAGATCATAGAGAGCATCACCATACAGAGGACTCTCACAGATCCAGGAGACATAGATCAGAGGATCTAGAAGGCCTAGATGAGGTCAGACTGTTGGAGAGGTTCCAAGGCCTAAGACCTCCACAGTTTGATGGAAGAGCTGGGCCAGAGAGAGCTGAGGAGTGGTTAATCTTCATTGAAAAAATGTTTGAGAGGATGCCACTCAGCTCCACCAAGAGAGTGTCACTGGCTACCTACAATCTGGTAGGCAGTGCAGAGATATGGTGGAGGAGCACCAGAGATAGGTATGCTTTCCAGAAGGGGAGAAGGCCAGGAAGAGATATTGAGATGAGCTGGCTAGAGTTCACACAGCTATTCCAGGAGCAGTACATCAGTGATGCCATCAAGGATATGAAGCAAGCTGAATTTGATGCTCTAAGGCAGGACAACCTCAGTGTCCTAGAGTATGAGCACAAATTCAATCAGTTGGTGAGGTATGCTCCTCAGTATCATGGACTGGAGGAATTGAAGGCCAAAAGATTTGTCAGAGGCCTAAAGTCAGACATTAGAAAGGCTGTTAGACCTTTTGGAGCAGTTACATACTATGAAGCAGTGCAGAAAGCTCTATTAGTAGAGCAAGAGGAGTATGAGACTAAGTACTTTCCCAGTGGACCAAGGGAAAGTAGTCAGGCAGGAGGCAAGCAGAAGAAGCCACCACATGGCAAGGGAATTGCCAAGAGTTCCCATTTTGGTGGTGAGGGCAAGGTTAAGGGGAAGTTCCCTGGCCTAAGGTGCCCTAAGTGTAGGAGGTTTCATGGAAAGAAACCTTGCTACTTTGATACCCAAGCGTGTCTAAGATGCGGATCCATGGATCACTGGATCAAAGACTTCCCACAGGCTCAAAGGAGGCCAGAAGACCAAGGTCCAGTAAGACCTATTGGGGCAGGACCTAGAGGAGGAGCACCAAGGGAGGGACAGTAGAGGCCAGTTCCTCCAGTGCCTCGGCCTCCAGTGCAGAGAGCTGGCAGAGTCTTTCAAGTGGAGAGGCCAGAGACATCACAACAAGGAAGAGCACTAAGAGGTAACATTTACCTTAATGGTTTACCTGTTAATGTTCTATTTGATACTGGTGCATCTGTGTCTATAGTGGCTAGGAAATTTGCTGAAGCCATGAAATTGACTACTGAAATCATGCCTAGGATATCCTTAGTGAAAATAGTAGGTAGTCAATGTCTTTTCACTAATGACCTAGCTAAGGATTGTGAGCTAGTAGTAGGAAAAACTAAGGCTATGACTAATCTGCTAGTGTTGGATATTCCTAAGTATGATTTAGTGCTAGGTATGAATTGGCTTGCTATGCATAACATAAGAATTGATTGTGCTAAGATGGAAATCACATTGCCTGATGGTGAAGTGCATGCATTAGTGAATTCTAAGGAATTAGTGTATGAAATGCATGGCATGGAGCTAGAGGTACTAGATGAGATACCTGTGATTTCTGAGCATGATTACTGTTATGCATTGAATGAATTGCACTGTGATGAAGAAGTGGACAGAATACCTATAGTGAGAAACTTTCCACAAGTCTTTCCTAAAGACCTACCAGGTATTCCTCCACAAAGGGAGATTGAATTTGAAATCAAGCTGCAATCAGAAGCTAGTCCAATATCCATACCTCCTTACAGAATGCCAATCATAGAGATGAATGAGCTCAAGAAACAACTTGATGAACTTCTTGAAAAAGGGTTCATAAGGCCAAGTGTTTCACCATGGGGAGCTCCTATTCTCTTTGAGAAAAAAAAGGATGGATCTTTGAGACTATGCATTGACTACAGGAAGCTTAATGCAATGACTATCAAGAACAAGTATCCACTCCCTAGGATTAAGGATCTGTTTGATCAACTCAAGGGAGCTAAGATCTTCTCTAAGATAGATTCGAGATCTGGACACTTCCAATTGAGAGTAAATGAAGAAGATATTCCTAAGATTGCATTCAGGACCAGATATGGGCATTTTGATTGCACAGTCATGCCATTTGGTTTGACTAATGCCCTAGCTGCTTTCATGGACCTGATGAATAGGGTGTTTAGACCACATATGGACAAATTTGTGGTTGTGTTCATTGATGACATCCTTGTGTATTCCAAGGATGAAAATGAACATGAACATCATTTGAAGATTGTCTTAAAGACTCTATTGGAACATCAGCTTTATGCCAAGTTATCCAAGTGTGAATTCTGAATAAGGGAAGTGTCTTTCCTTGGACACATCATAGATGCACAAGGCCTTAAGGCAGACCCTGAAAAGTTCAAGGCAGTGCAAGAGTGGGAAAGACCAAAGACCATAAAAGACTTCAGGAGAGGAAAAAGGTTCTTTGTATCAATCCTTTGCTTACAAGCAAGGATTACGGTACTTCAAGGACCGAATTTATGTGCCTAAAAGACCACAGCCTATGTGAACAAAAGAAGGAGAGACTTGGAAATTGAGGTTGTTTATAATGTTTGGCTGAAAGTTGCACCAACCAAAGGCACTATCAGATTTGGAAGAAGAACCAAGTTATCTCCAAGATACATTAGTCCTTATGAGATCTTGGACAAAGTTGGCAAGGTAGCATACAGGTTAGCTCTACCGCTAAGCATGTCAAGTGTTCATAATGTTTTTCACATCAGTATGCTTAAGAAGTATTTATTGGAAACAAAGCATGCTACTGTAGTGGAAGACATACAGTTGGAACCTAACTTGACATATGAAGAGAAACCTATAGCTATCTTAGCCAAGGATACCAGAAGGTTAAGAAACAAATATATTCCCATGGTTAAAGTTCAGTGGTCACACCGCTCTTAAAGAGAAGCAACCTGGGAAACTGAAAAAGACCTTATGGAAAGGTATCCTGAAGAATACCCGAAGCTAAAGGCTATTTTGGAGGACCAAAATTTTTAAGAGGGGGAGGATTGTTACCACCTCACAAAATGGGAGAATTACAAGTGTGTCATAATGGCTAAAAACCATTATATTGAGTAATTCTCACCGTAGTGATTGAAGTGTGGGGGCTAAAAGGCATGATTAACTCCTCCTTAAAAGTGTTCGAAGTTGGTAACTTAGCCTCCAAGAAAAGCTTTGAGGATTGCATGTTTGTCAAACAACCTATGGACTTTTTTGTAAGGTTTTGGAAATTTGGGTACTCAATTGCAAAACTCTCAAGAAAGAGACTTGGAGAGTTATGGGAAGGATATGAATGGTATGAAAGTGCTATTGGAGGACCAAATTGTTCATGGAAGACAAGTTTGGACAAAGGAAACACTAAAGGCAATAAGGACCTAAATGTCCTAGTGTAAACCTTAAGGTGTTCAAGCTTTTGACTTAAGTCTAAGGGTGGAATTTTGGGGTTATCCCACCATGGGGGAGGCAGCCATGACTTGATAATTAGTCAAAAATGTTGGGCACATGTGTACCAATGAGTTTAAGACAAAGAAACCATAATTAGTGAGAAGGAAAATGACATAAAGCAAGGTTAAGCTTGTTAAGTGTGTTTTGGTGCCCTTAAGCTCATTTAAGGCCATTTAAGTGGCCAAATCACTTATCCCTCTCTCATTTTCGTCCTCCCCCAGCCCAAGAACACAGCCATACTTCCTCCATAGCCACCACACCTTCAAACTTGCAATTGATTGAAATTGAAGGCAAAAGGAAGCAATTGGAAGCAAACTAGAGCTATTTCTTGCATACTTCAAGGATCAAGCTTGATTTTCAGCCTACCCACTTTGGTAAGGGTTCTCTTGCTCTCATGGGTTGTTTTCTGTATTTTCAAGCAACCATGGAGCTAGGGCTAAGCTTGGAAGAGAGCCATGAGCTTGATGAACCAAGCTTAGTGAGGGGAGTGCACTTATTGAAGGTTTTGTGACCTAGTGTGAAGTGCACAAAGATGGCAGTAAAGTGAGGGTTTCTAGAGCCCAAAGTTAGTACTAACTACTGTTAAAATCCTCCTAAGACCAAGCATTAGCTTGAGGAGGGCTGCCATAGTGATTTGGTTATGTTTATTATGTGTTTTATGGACTAACCTATGGTATATGTTGCTGCCACATTTCATGTGTTTGTTGTTTGTGTTTGGCTGCTGCATTTGGTTGCTATATCTTGTATATATGCATTGTGGTTTTTGTGTTTTAGTGTCTTTGGATGCAGGTTTTAATGAGGATCACATTACCTAAAGAAACCAAGTGTTACCCTTACTAAGTTTCTCAATGAAACTTACTCCCCTCAATTCTGTCATTTCAGGTCCAGCTGAAAGATCACCTTCAAACTAACCTTTGTGGTTTGAGTTTTAATCTGAAATTTCAGGTACATGAACTTCCATATGTCTAGTTATGATCTGGAAAGTTTGGTGATTTTAGGAGCACATTTGGTATTTTTAATGGTGGTACTTATTGTGTTGTGCAGCAGCTGTCCAGCATCCTGTTTTTGGAGTCCATTGTGTCTCAGGCACTCCTGTAACCTAGGGTGTGTATTTAGCTGAGTTAAGACCATATTGTAGTGCATGTATGCATGTACATGTAGTGTATGTAATATGAGACAAGTATGTGAACATTTGAGTAATGTTTTGGCTATGTAAGTGATGTGGTGCAAAGCTGCCTAAGTGTGAATGATAGGCTGCTTACTTGTAAATTCTGTTTTGGCCACATAAAGTTGCTAGATGCAAGAGAATGTAATTAATATGTGTATTGGACATGTATGGGATAGCCTTGGAGGGCTTTCCCCTTGTGAATGAAGTGTTTGCATGGTTTGGAAAAATTGTATGGGCAAAATGGTCCAAAAGTTGCCAGAATTTCGACCATGTACCTAAAGTTTAATATCTCCCTATGTAAATTGAATCGTGGTATGAAATTTTGACCACACCTAGATAAAATCTAGTGGTTGAACTGGAATTTAGAATTTATGGATTTGGATCCTTGTAGCAAAGATATGATGTTGCAAAGTTGGCTGATTTACTGTTCATTTGGTCAGAATTTTGTGACCAACTTAAAAAATCCATAACTTGGTCCATAGGTGGGCTATTGATGTAAAAAAAAATTCATTGGTTTTCTATAGGTCTCTAATTGATAATGGAACAAATAAAAGAGGGAGCTATGTGGCTATAATGATACAGTTTATTTGTGGAAGTTACAGGTGCAATAGCTAGCCACTAGAACTTAACAATATTGCCTAATGTGTGGAAGCCAAAACTAAGACTTGTACTAGTGTTTTCCTTCTTTGCTGCCATGGTGTGCATGAAATTTGAATATGTATGTGATGGTTGGACCAATATGCATGTATTTACATAGTGCCCAAGAGGGCCACTTGGGTATGCACACTAAGGGTAGTGTTCTGATGGCCTACAGAACATTACCAATCCTGGGAGTCTAAATGCATAGTTTCGGCACCATAACTGGACTACCCCGGAGTGGGTAAAAACTAAAACATTAGAAGTTGGTATGGCTTGTTGTGGGTTAGATAGGTATTTCTTAAGCATACTAACAAGAAAAGTGTCATGTATATGACCCAACTCTAGAGGTAACTCTAGCTTATATGCCACATTACCAACTCTAGCCGGTATTGGAAATGGTCCAATATATTTAAGGGCTAGCTTTCCTTTGTTTCCAAATCTCATAACTTCTTTCATAGGAGAAACTTTAATCCACACATAGTCTCCAACTTGGAAATCTAAGTCCCTCATTCTTCTGTGGTTGGCATAGGCTTGCCCTCTATCATTGGCAGCCTTGATCCTTTCTTGGATCATTTTCACCTTTTAATTGGTTTGTTGGACTAGTTTTGGTCCTACCTCAACTGTGTTCCTAGAATCAACCAACAGTTAGGAGTAACACATCTTCTCCCATATAAAGCCTCATAATGTACCATCTTTATCATGTATTGATATTTATTATTCTGGGAGAATTCTATAAGGGGTACGTGTTGATCCTATTCTTCATTAAAGGTCAACACACAACACCTCAACATATCTTCTTGAATTTGTATGGTCATTTTAGTTTGTCCATCAGTTTGGCGATGGTAAGCTGAACTCAGTTTCAGTTGAGTACCCAATGCTTGATGTAGTGACTTCCAAAATCTATACACAAATATTGGGTCCCTATTTAAAACTAGAACATCTAGGAAGCCACGTAACCTCACTAGTTCTTTAATGTACGGATGTGCCAGCCTATCCAAAGGATCTACGAGATTAACGGTTAAAAAGTGTGCTGACTTTGTAAGTTTATCCACAACTACCCAGATGGTATCATGCTTTCTTCTTGTCAAAGGTACGGTTACTAGAAAATCCATAGATATGAATCCCTACTTTCACTCAAGTATAGGCAAACTTTACAATTTGCCTCTGGTTTTTGGTGCTAAACTTTTACTTGTTGGCACACCACACATTTGGGCACAAAGGTGTGAATCTTCCTTTTCATATTGGGCCACCAGAAGTGTGCTTTTAAGTCTTGGTATATTTTCATAGTTCTAGGATGTGTATTCATCTTACTAGCATGGACTTCTTTTAGAATTTCTTCTCTTAATTCATACCTTTTGGATATATAAATCCTGTTAATGCTCTAGCACATCTTCGATGTAAAACATGTTGAGCTTTTGGTAGACCTTCGTTTGAGTAGTAGCTGTAACATTTGAAGAATAAGGGTTAAGAGCTCCCCAGAGTGTGTTTTCAGGGGAAGGATCTCTAACAACCAAGTTAGTATGCGAGTGGAGAAGTTGTTAAAAATGGAGAATAGAAAGGGAGGGTGTTTCTTATGTCTTACTTGAGAGCCTCCCTGAATATTTGTAGGAGGCTGGGAGGAGAAGGCCATTATACCGAGCCTGAGTAGATCAGGACACGTGTTCAGCCAGATTTGCTCCCTACCTTTGAAGAGAGGTGTCTCCAGCTGCCATAGGTGGTTATGCCTAGAGGGTAGGGGCGTGTGCAAGGTTTCTATTAAAGATCCCTCAACAATATGTGTCATTTTTCCCTTAGGACCCCTTGTGGATCTAAGACCCCTTCGTACGTAGGATTTCCTTTGAACATAACCAGGGAAAGCCCATCAGCAGCATAGACCGTTCTAGGGAGCTATTCCCTTTGTCGAAGGTGGTAGGCTTATGGTTTGGAGGTTGGTTATGTACATTCCCGAGGGCAACGCAGAGCCTTTTCCCAAGGTTGGTTATATCCTTTTCCGAGGGTGGTGTAGATCCCTTTCCCAAGGTTGGCCATATCCTTTTCCAAGGGTGGTGCTAGGTCTGCTAATGAAAACGTTCTGTGGGTGATAGTCCTTCAGCTATCACATGCCTTCTTCAGGGACTAAAGTTGTATATTCGATTCTAATCAATCGGGGCTCCCCTTGGTCCAACAACTTCCTTCAGCTGAGGTCGATCCTCCGGCCTAACTCCGTCTCTTCTAATCAGTCTAGGATTTTATGGTCTGAGATCCCTTTTTTTGCCAATGTTGTACTCTCAGCATACTTTAGGACACTTTTTTTTGCGTTCCATTTTGATGAGGTTAAACCTCTGGGTGAAGATGTTAATTAAAGCTAATTTCCCACTTTTGATGAGGTCACACCTTCAACATGAAAAGAGCTACTCTTTCCTTAAGGTTTTTATTCTTGTCATTTGTAAATGGATCATCCTATCTTTTCGAATGAGTAGTCGTGTCACCTCGATTCATGCGATATGGATTTAACATATCAGGATGCGTGCCCTTGTTTATTACACCATGCGACAGATGTCACCAGACCGATGGCTATGTTTTTTGTCTATTACATCAATTACATCTCTTCACCAGTAGAGTGTCATTATGGCATCATTTTGCCTGTCTTCTTTGGGCTATGTAAAGCCATCTCCCCCAAGCTTTTTCTCACTTCTCTACCTTTTGCTCTCTAACTTTCCAACTTTCCTATCCTTTTATGGCGGTGCTTTTAGCGGTGCTTTTATAGTTGGTGAGGGTGGTAGAGGAAGTACTTATTCAGCTAGGTAGATAAAAAATGGAAGCACATGCCTATGAAATGGGCTTTTGGGACACTTGCTATCAACGTGATGGACCTGTCAAAGTTTCTTATTGATGACCGAAGTGTGGCCACACTAGTTATCTAAGGACTTCGGGAAAGAAGGGAGCCAGACACCTGAGGAATACCACCTCGGTAGAACGCCGGTACCTACCTCAGGAAATCAACGGACCATCTCCCTCGCGAGGGCGACCGAACTAATCTCGGAAACAGGTGATGCCCCGAGGTACCAGCCTAACTCCAGGAGAGCCCCCCACTACAAAGACGAACTTCGACCTAGGGGACCTCAGAGGCGCAGTAGAAGTCATCTAAGAGTCTCTGACACTTCGCCCGTATGCCCTGTACGGGCGCCCTCACATGAGCTCTGACAAAGTGACACGCCCCCCGTCTTGTCATGTCGGGGTATGATTGTTGCAGCTCATGGCTCGAGGAGCCTGCAGGCGGCCAAGGAATCCCACGCCCAGCAGTACAGGCATCATCCAACCATACACGTGCCACAATCTTAAAGGCTCGTTTCCTCCTTTAAATACGCCAGGCACATGGCCATAAAGGAGGACGCTCCGGCTCCGGCTGGAAGAGAACAGGACAGAGAGAGGCTGGAAAATGGAGGGCACTCTCTCCTCTCCGCCTAAATACTCTCCCTCCGGCCCGCAGAAAGACACGCCAGGTACACGTCTCTTGTACTTATTACGGTGTTTCCCACTGAAAAAAGGCACTGACTTGGGCGTCGGAGGCTCCTCCCCAGAAAAAGATTCCGGGGACCTCCTAACCGTTGTCTTCTGAGTGTTCCAGCCAGGCATCCCTGGAGGATCTTTGTTTCGGGCCCTTTACCACGCCGTTGGAGCTTCACGTCACCTCCTCGCCACGGGACCAAGGAGCTGCTGGCCATCACTTGAGGCGATCCACCCAGGACGCCAATTTTTCCCCAGGACCCCCTGCTGCCTTCATCACCGCACACAGTGGAGATGCCGGTCCCGCACAACCGGACCGCATCATTTGGCGCCGTCTGTGGGAAATAGCTCCCAGGTTGCCGAAGTTGAAGATCGGCGTTCTAAGGGGAAGGGACTTTCGAGGTCTCCGCCCGCGCCAAACATTCAGCGGGCAACCGAATAATGGCAGCAAGGGTGCCTCCGCCCGAGGATAAATGCCCTCTGACTACTATCATAGGCTTCCTGCGCGAATACCCACGCCTTGTCGTGGTCGAAATGATGCAGTAGTCAAGCCGAAAAAGGCCACAGCTAAGTGCAAACCAAAGCACCTCCGCAGCGCTACCTCGATGAGGGGAAAAGTCCCGTGTCAAGTCACAAAAGTGTGGGGAGCAAAGATCAACGAGATGAGTCCCCTTCGGGAAGTAGGCCCCTTCGGGATATGGACTGCGGGAAAAGCGGGGTCAGGATGGCCCGGACCTCCCCGAGTTCGGCACCGGAGGAAAAATCGCCATCTCCTTGGCAACAAAGTCAAGACCCATTGCCCCGAAAAGTCGTCTATGACTTGACTAGCGGGCAGAAGGAACCGATTCTACTTCCCTGAACACGCTATCGCTGTCCGAAGTGACCTGCCCCTGCGCGACGTCACAAAAAAGGGTAGAAGCATTCGGAAAAGACTATAAAAATGGTGCATCGAACTCGGAAAGTACTACGTCACGCATGAGCATAGAAGGGCAGTGAACGCCCAGGTACTGGCAGACTACACCGCCGAAATCCCAAAAGGAGGGAAGGCTGGAACCAATAAGGGAGACAGAGCGAAGGTAGATCCAGAATGGAAACTCCTTGCCAGTGGAACCCCAAGCGCAGAACGTCAGGACGCTGGGATACCCCCTCGGGGGCCCGAAGGCAGAGAGGCCATAGAAACGATCAAATTTTGATTATCAGAAGTATTGGGCCATCCGAGTATGGCAAAGCTAGGTATAACGACCTCGCACGAAAGGCTGAAAGATCCTAGCAGGAGAAACCCCGGAACCAAAGGATCCCAAAAATCCTCCTAAAGCGTCAGAAAGTGCAAAGGCGTTCCGAACCATATTTTCCTGATCAAGGGAAAACCATGCAGGCAAAGCCTATAGGCAAAGGATTTCAAGAATCCATCATCAGCATGAGAAAGCACTTCGGCCTACTAGCTCAACTGTCGAGCAACAGACAGGCAAGGTTGCCAAAAGAGCTATAAAAAAGGACTACAAAAGAGGTTGGAGAAAGCAAAGGGAAAATGGCCAGGAAAATTTCCTATCGAACCTAACCAAACAAACTCTCAAAGGAGCGAAAGAGGGAAAATACCTTTCTCATTTATCTCCAGTACGAAGATGGAAAACCACAAGGGTTTTCCCAAGATCCCTTGACCGAATGTGGTCGGGAAAAGATGGAAAACGACAAGGGTTTTCCCAAGATCCCTTGGCCGAATGTGGTCGGGAAAAGATGGAAAACCAACAAGGGTTTTCCCAAGATCCCTGTGGCCAGATCCCTTGGCCGAATGTGGTCGGGAAAAGATGGAAAATGACAAGGGTTTTCCCAAAATCCCTTGACCGAATGTGGTCGGGAAAGGATGGAAAACGACAAGTGTTTTCCCAAAGATCCCTTGACCGAATGTGGTCGGGAAAAGATGGAAAACGACAAGTGTTTTCCCAAGATCCCTTGACCGAATGTGGTCGGGAAAGGATGGAAAACGAATGTGGTTTTCCCAAAATCCGAATGTGGCCGGGAAAATGTGGTCGACAAGTGTTTTCCCAAAATCCCTTGATGATGGAAAATGACAAGTTTTTTCCCAAAATCCCTTAACCGAATTTTCGGGGAAAAATCCCTTGACCGAATGTGGTCGGGAAAGGATGGAAAATGACAAGTGTTTTCCCAAAATCCCTTGACCGAATGTGGTCGGGAAAAATCCTTTGAATGGAAAACGACAAGTGTTTTCCCAAAATCCCTTGACCGAAAACGGGAAAAATCCCTTGACCGAATGTGGAAAGGGGGTCAAAAAGTGTTTTCCTAAAAAAATCCCCCAAAATCCCTTGACCAAATGTGGTCGGGAAAATGGAAAACGACAAGTGTTTTCCCAAAATCCCTTGACCGAATGTTTTCGGGAAAAATCCCTTGACCGAATGTGGTCAGGAAATGATGGAAATGACAAGTGTTTTCCCAAAATCCCTTGACCGAATATGGTCAGGAAAGGATGGAAAACGACAAGTGTTTTACCAAAATCCCTTGACCGAATGTGGCCGGGAAAAATCCCTTGACCAAATATGGCCGGCAAAAAAAGGCTAGGATGGGCCTGAGGGAACTTTGTTAAACAACAGACAAGCCCCCAAAAGATTGATGGGAGAAACAAATGATAAGTGTTTTCCCAAAATCCCTTGGCCGAAGGTTGTCGGGAAAAGATGGAAAACAAGGAAACAGCAAGTGTTTTCCCGAAATCCTTTGGCTGAATGTGGTCGGGAAAAATCCCTTGACCGAAGGTGGCCGGGAAAAGATGGAAAACAAGGAAACAGCAAGTGTTTTCCCGAAATCCTTTGGCTGAATGTGGTCGGGAAAAATCCCTTGACCGAAGGTGGCCGGGAAAAGATGGAAAACAAGGAAGGTTTTTAACCGAAAATGGTCGGGACAATAATAGTAAGCGAGAAGTATTTCGCAGTTCCTTGACCGAATGTGGTCGGGATAGTTGAAAAAGATCACTCGAAATGTTGGCAGAGATTACTCAAAACACTTAGCCAAAATTATGAGAATTCACTAATCGAAATTTTGATACAGGAAGAAGCTTACAAAGAAAAGAAAAACACGAAGAAAAAGAAGAAGGAAAAAAGCCCTAGGATATCTAGGGGGCCCCGGCGTCATGGGAAGCTCCAGCTCCGCTGCCTTTGGCCGACGTCTTCAGAAATAAGGCAGGTGACAGGTTGAGGAGCTCTATCTTTGACCAAGCCCACCGAGGACCCTCGGGAATATCCATGGCCGCCAAAAAAGAGAGGTCAAGGTCTGGATACTTCTTGTGAAACTGATGACGGGCTAGGCAGAAACCGTCCTGAAAAGCAACCTTCGTTGCCTGGACAGCTTTGTCCTTAGCCACGTCTAAGTCATCCGCCTCGTTCTGAAGATCCGAGACCTCCTTCTGAAGGGTTGCAACCTCCTTCTCCAGTTCTTTCACCTTCTTCTTGTTCTTCGAGTCCTTCTTCAGCATGTCGACCTCGGCGCGGAGGTTAGCATTGTCCTCCTTTAGCATGCCGACCTCGGCTCGAAGGCTGGCATTGTCAGCAAGAGCCATCGCCAAGAGAGCGGTCTCTTCCTCCTTCTCCTTTTTAATGACTTCATTGGCTGAGGTTAAGCTCACAACCTCTGCACCGAGCATGAACATCTTATGGGAGAAGTCTTTGATGAGGTCCTCCTCGACCCTCAAAAACTCGTCCCGAACAACAGCTACCTTCTCCCTGGCTATCCGGCTTAATTCGATGCTGGCCAACACCGAATCAGCACAAAAGCGCTTGGCCATCGCCAGCTCATTCTCGGCCCGAACTCATGCCGAAGACTGCTCTACTGTCCCCAACCTGTTAGGCACCTCCTAAGTACTTGGCTTAGGCCAAGAAGGACCAAGGAAAATAAGAGAAAATAGAAAGGGAGAGTAAGAGGAACTATAGAGTCTAGTATAGTGGCCTATGTGTAAAGCTGGAGACTGTAGGGCCTAATTGAACATAGGAACTATACTAGAGAAAAAAAAAACAGACAGAAAACAGAGAAAGGGGATCAAATTGTACATTGAGATGGGTGGTGCAATTTAATCCATAAACTTAAGGTTGGCATTTTCGGCCATGCAAACTTTTTTGGTGGCAAGTGCAAGACTAGACCAAATGTGGGAGACAACAATGATTACTAGTCAAAATCTTGTCTACCACTAAAGTACTATTCACTAGTTACTAGTTAAACTAACTAGTCTTTATTTTAGTTACATGGCCGGTTATGCATGGGTGTTTATGACATCTTGGTACTTGTGTTTGTTACTTGCTTGGCATTATGGGCCATGTTGGGCTTAAGTGTCCATTTTAACACAAGTTTAAGTGGCGGCCTTGTGTACATGTGGAGTTAAGGGCTACATTACACCATGCAAAGAAATGGAAGTAAAAGTTGGCATTTTAGCTAACTAAAGACTTATGTCTTTCGGCCGAATCCAAGTCAAAATCATTTTGTTCATTTCGGGCTTGCCTTTGTTCTTGTTTAGCCGAGAGCTTGTTCTTGAGCTCCTTCACAATTGGTCTTGGATTCAAGGAGAATTGAGGGCGTTGAAGGATTCAAGCTTGGAGAAGAGTGTTTTGGCTCTTGTTTGCTTGGAATCAAACGTTGTTCTTGAAGATTGAAGAAAGGCCGAGCCAAACTAAGCTAGGTTTAAGGTAATCTTGTTATCTTCCTTGAATCCATGGTATTTGCTTCCATGAACAAGGATATTGAGTGCTCAAATGTTGTTAAACTAAGTGAATTGAGCATTGTTTATGTTGATGTGGAAAACCTAGTCTTGGCCGAGAGTGATGGTTAAGTAATCTTGGTGTTCTTCTTGAATTCCATGGAAATTAATCCATGACTAAGTGTTGTTGTTGCCTATTTATGCTTGTGCTAGGAAAAATTTGAGTAAAGAACATCAAGTTGAACAAGTGGAAGTTTGGCCGAAAGGTGCATTTTGAGGTAATGGTGTGTTCCTCATTGAATTACATGGTATTAGTGCCATGATTATTGGTTAATGATGCTTTAATGAGCATATGATGAATTAGAATGATGAAAAACAATAGTGTGTGAAGTTGGGCTTTATGGCCGAGAGCATGAGTTAGTGTAATTAGGTGTTGATCACTTGATTACATGGTAAATGTGCTATGAACAAGTTTCATGTGATGGTTTTGATCAAGGATTGAGTTAATTTGATAAAGAACATTGTTATGTGAGATGGGCAATTTCGGCCGAAAGCTTGGATTAGTGTGAAATGGTGCATTTCACTTGGTTACTTGGTAATAATGCCATGGATGATGTTCATTGATGATTAGAATATCATGTGGTGAGTTAGGATGATGGGTAGCACATGTATATAAAATTGGGTTTTTTTTGGCCAAGAGCTTAAGTATGTATATCTTAGTGTTCTTCATGTGAATCATGGTAGTTAGTCCATGAGTGTGTATGTTGATGCCTATGTGATTGTTTTGGTAGGCATTGTGATTGAGGAACACTTGGATACTTGAAGCTTGGTTGTAACCGAGAGCTATTGAGGTAGGGTTCACTAACACTTGATGTTGCTTGGTAATGTGCCATGGTTCAAGTGTTTAGAGTGGCTAAGTGATGGTTAAAATTTGCCAAATGACCTTAGTTGCTTGATGGGCTTTAAAGTTTATACTCGGTTGAATTGTTGATTAGCTAATTGACTAGTGTACATGTACTAGAAATGCAAGTAAATGTGGCCTATTTGCTTGGCATTTTGGGAGCTCCAAGTGGAAATGATATATTGGAAAGGTTTGTGTGCAAAAATGCACATGGGTACATGTAAGGCTTATATGGCCGAGAGCACTTTTGTGGAGTGTGTGTGTGTCCTTGTGTGCTTTGGTGATTCCTTGTGCATGCTAACCCCACTTATGGATTAATTGCCATGGTTATCTATCTTGTATATGTATATGCTTGGTTTTCTTGTCTTTGTGTTTGTTTTGCAGGTTGAACTAGCTAATGGGAGATTAAGCTTTGAGTGAATACTCAGCTTAACTAAATAGACTCATTTTTTAGTTGAATATATATGAGTGAATCCTACTTAGTTTTTACTCACTGCCCATCCTTTTATTTTCAGGCAAGGACATTCGGCCTGAATAGTGCTGAGCTGGTTTTGTGTGTGAGCTTAGTGTTTATTTGCTTAGTTGCCAAGGTATGTGCCAATGTGTGCTTGGCTTACCAATTTTGGATTCATTACAAGTCTTATTGTATGTTGGCCGAGACTTATGTTTTAAGTTTGTAGGCTGTAGAGTGGAAACCGTCTAGGAGAGCATGGATACTTGGACTTTAGCTTTGATTGTGGTATTCACCTTTATGACCATGAATATGGCCATAGGCTTGGTGCTGCAGTGTGTACTTCTGTATGGGATTCTCAAGGTTTTATTTGACCATTAGGAGTATGGTCTCGGGATGTTTGTAACTTGGCATGAATAACTTATGGATGCTTGGCATATATAGCCATGTTAAATGCTAGGTAGACTACCTTTTTGGATGGTATATATGTGTAGTCTTGGATACCTAGTTAGTTGATGTTTTTGTGGATCTTGGATGCCAAGTTATGTATGGGCTTATGGATGGCTTTATGCTTGGACTTGTATGCTGAATATTATGGGCCAAAGTTTGGCACCTTTTTGTGTGAATAGTATGGGCCTTGTATCTTGAAAATGTTGTGCACAATTATATGCACCTTAGTTGGCCGAGAGCATCATGCACATTTTACTTGTGGTTTTCAAAATCTAAACCAACATTGTGGGCTTTTTGGTTGCCATATAAGTAGTACACTTGATTGCACACCATGTATGCACTTAAAATTTCATTAAGTGTTGCCTTGCTTGGTATGCAAGTAATCAATCAAAACCTTGCTTGTTGTGCAAGTTAGGGGTATTGGGCCTTGCCTTTGCTGCAAGTTGTTAATGGACCTTGTTAAAGCCACCTGGGCCACCTCCCAGGCCTCTCAACTTAAGAAAATAAGACTTAAAAGTTGCCATTGCTTGCTTGGCCGAGAGTTAGAAACTTAGTTTTGGCGTTGGGCTTGTGAGTTAGTTTGAAAACTTATAGGCCAGGGGCTGAGTGAGGTGTGACACACCCGAAGGTGCTCGCTGTACCCCAAGAGCTGCAAGAGAGGAGACACTTAGCAAAATTTACAAGGAAAGCCAAAATACAGAGATAAGGAAGTGGGAAGAAAAGTAAAGGGACCAAGAGAGTTACACGGGCAGCGTGTTCAGAAATCTTGGCAACAAGGGTTCTCTCGGAGGTGCACTCCTCGGCAACCGCCTTGGAGGAAGCTTGGGTGAGCATGCCCCTTGCCATCTGGGGAGCCATTTCCCGGCAGTCTTCGGAGAACAGATTCATGTCCTCCGTGAAAGACCAGAATGGCTCCTTTGGGATTTTGTCCCTCGGGATGAGAGAGTCCCGAAGAGCCCGTCTTCGGGTGTGATCAGTAATCCAGACTGGGGGTGCCAAATCCTCTGAAAAAATGAAGACGTAAATTAGATAAACACCCTCAGTCATGCAAATTGAAAGTATTGAAAAAAAAAAAAAGGGAGCAAGAGGCAAACCGGGCAGAACCCCAGCAGTGTCCTCGTCAGAGTCGGGGATCTCTTCCACGACAGTAGGAACCTGTTTCCCTTTATCCCTGCGGCATTTCTCTAATTCCTCAGCAGTGGGAACGTGTTCCCCTTCATCCCTTCGGCATTTCTCCAATTCCTCAGCAGTAGAATCACCTGCTAAGGTACTTCAAGGGATCACCGAGGCGGCAGGACTTGGAACGGTGGCAACAGTAAGCGCCCCCGCAGTAACCTCGGTAGAAATTTCAGCCCCGACAGGAGTCTCAGGCGGGATGGAAGTTGCGATGACATGTTCAGTCCCCACCGCATCCTCTGGGGGTGGAAGAAGGGTGTCCTTCTTTGTCTTCTTCGACGCCGAAGATGGCCCGCTTCCAGAAGTCTTGCGCCTCTTGGTAGCACCCTTCTTCGTTTGTTCTCCCTTCTCAGTCTGACCAAGAAAGAGGGACTTATAGTAGGCAGCGGATTCGTCATTCATTTCTGAAAAAGAACATCAAGTGTGAGCCTACAAAGACAAAGAATGCTGAAAATTTTGAAAGGAAATTCACTTTCAAAAAACTGGCAAGAGGGAGACATAAGAGGATGCTCGATCTCGGGAATGAACGAAGATATAGCAGGACAAGAAGAAGAGGGACTTCGGGACAGAGGAAAACAAGTTCGGGAAACCGAAAACCAAAAAACTGAAGGAACTCTGAAGCAGAACTCACCAAAAGCCTTGCCAAAATCTGGATTTCTGGACGCCGTCGTGAAAAATAGCCGAAAATTGCTCCTGTGTAAGAATTGTGCCAGAAAATGGGGAAAAGACAGAGAAAAGGCTCTAGAGCATATGAGAGCTAAAAATAAAGAGTGAAGAAAAAATGAAGCGAAAAGTGTTTATATAGAGCAAGAAGGGGCACAACCACTGCGCGAAGGCAAAACGACGCCATAATTGCCCCTCGCACGCGAAAGGACACGCCTTTGCCAGCCAGCTCTTCCCACGTGCCACCCATCACGAGAAACCTAGGCGCGGTTTATGATATTCTGAAAACCCAGGCGTATCACCCAGAACTGACACACCTAGTTTCAAGATGTGACGGTTCGCTGGCTAATGGCAGGAAAAAAGAAAAAGTTGGGAGAAATTAGGCCCCTTGAGAACGCCAAAAAAACACCAAAAGACAGATAGGTGGCATTTGCCCGAACAAGGCACATCCTTTGGGTGGCAAATGACACACTCCGAAGTCCTGAAAATAGCCCACAAATGAAAGCATCAGCTGAAGTATCCTTTTCGGCTTTTCGAATGGGGGCATGTGATGACCGAAGTGTGGCCATACTAGTTACCTAAGGACTTCGGGAAAGAAGGGAGCCAGACACCTGAGGAATACCACCTCGGCAGAACCCCGGTACCTACCTCGGGAAATCAATGGACCATCTCGCTCGTGAGGGCGACCGAACTAATCTCGGAAACAAGTGATGCCCCAAGGTACCAGCCTGACTCCGGGAGAGGCCCCCACTACGAAGACAGACTTCGACCTAGGGGAACTCAGAGGCACAGCAGAAGTCATCTAAGAGTCTTTGACACTTCGCCCGTACGCCCTGTACGGGCGCCCTCACATGAGCTCTGACAAAGTGACACGCCCCCCGTCTTGTCATGTCGAGGTATGATTGTTGCAGCTCATGGCTCGAGGAGCCTGCAGGCGGTCAGGGAATCCCACACCCAGCAGTATAGGCATCATCCAACCATACATGTGCCACAATCTTAAAGGCTCGTTTCCTCCTTTAAATACGCCAGGCACATGACCATGATGGAGGACGCTCCGGCTCCGGCTGGAAGAGAACAGGACAGAGAGAGGTTGGAAAATGGAGGGCACTCTGTCCCCTCCGTTTAAATAGTCTCCCTCTGGCCCACAGAAAGACACGCCAGGTACACGTCTCTTGTACTTATTACGGTGTTTCCCACTGAAAAAAGGCACTAACTTGGGCGTCGGAGGCTCGTCTCCGGAAAAAGATTCCGGGGACCTCCTAATCTTTTGAGTGTTCCAGCCATGCATCCCTGGAGGATCTTTGTTTCGGGCCCTTTACCACGCCGTTGGAGCTTCATGTCACCTCCTCACCACGGGACCAAGGAGCTGCTGGCCATCACTTAAGGCGATCCACCCAGGACGCCAATTTTTCCCTAGGACCCCCTGCTGCCTTCATCACCGCACACAGCGGAGATGCTTGTCCCGCACAACTGGACCGCATCACTTATGCTCAAACTAGAGTCCCAGTTCGACAAGTTTGGTAGTCGCAATCCAGTAGTAGCTGATTCGACAGACTAGGCTTCTTTGTGTCCACTATGCCCTTTTCCAATTAGATGGAGCTTCATGACTGAAGTGGTACTTCGGCAACTAAGGATCATCAAGGAGCATGTTACTAATGAGAACATGCCAAAGTCAGCAGCAGATGGAAAGAAGTCTTGGTTGGTTATGCTTCTTCGAGGCGAACCCTCATATTCTGTCCTTGTAAAGAGTGAGCTCCATTCAACTTGTGTATTTTTGGATTGTTGGTACTTACACTAATATTTTGGTTATTAAAAAAATAGGTGATAAATCTATATCCATTTATAAGAGTTTGTTCCTTGGTCCTGCCGTGAAGAGGGAGCAAAAGAAGAAGGCTCCAAAAAGGAAAAAGGGACCAACTGGAAGTCGTCGGGGCCTCCGAAGACTAAGAAAACAAAGGAGCATTTTCTCCCTTTTGCCCTTAAAGATCAGACCAAAGCCTAAGATAATTTTGTAGTTTCGGGAGCCAAGCAAGCATAGCGGAATATAACTGAAGCCCTCGAAGATCCAAGTAAAATGAGGTAAATCGGGCGCTCAAAATTTTGTACCTAGTTCGATTGAGATCTTTAACCCAATTGTTGAGTCAAATCACAAAACTTCAACCGTTGATGTGTTCAAGCTCTCTACGGTACCCACATGAGCCTCTCGGAATCACCACACCTTCAAGATATGCCATTGTCCCTTTGTCCAAGATATCAAGTGTTATGGCCCTCCTAGTGGGAAGCAAGCCTAAGGAAGGTAAAATGCTCTAAAACAAGTTTGGAACCTTAATTTGAGTTTACATAGCAAGAATAGGAAAATTTTAGCAAAGTTCACTAAATTCTGACAAGGTTAAGGTGCTAAATGAGGGTTTGGGGTAAAATGGTAATTTTGTATCCTGATGAGTCAGGCTGAGGCCCGAGTGGTTAAAAATGAGTTTTTATAACCTAAATTTTAACTTTAATCCAAATTTAGTTGAAATAAACAAAAATTGACCAAGAATGACTAAGGTTACCAAAAGAAAGGCGTTTAAGTGTTCCATGTCTAATACTTTGGTGGCTTAAGTTTTAAACTTGGTTTATAAGATGATAAAGTGGGGGATGGCTTCCATAACACGAGTTCATCATTTAGACCATCATTTCTTCATCCAATTGAGCCCAAAATCAAGAGTGTTTAAGGAAAAGAGAAGCCACCATAAGTATATACGCCACTAAAAGCTCATTTCAAGCATAAAATCATGGTTTTGAAGCTTGGAACCAACTTCTCCACCATCCCCTATTTTTTATACGAGGTAATCGATGTGCTCTTAATTGATTTCATGTTTATTAGTTGATTAAGAGCTTGGGTTTTGGTTAGAAATTAGTAACTTGATGGTTTGTGCCCATATTTGCTTGGGACTTAGGTTGGAGTTTGTCGAACTTGGTTGGTGCAAAAGAGTTGCATAATTCTTGCTTGTTACTTGGAGTTGAGGTAAGGGAGTTATGTTTTTGAGTTCAATTAATGCTATTGAAAAAGTTTGCTTGATGAATTCGAGCAGTTCTAGCAATAGCATTAGTTAGTGGGCAATGTTGGATCATGGTGGACTATGAGGTTTGTGATGACTGGAATGATATTATAATGCATCATAGATTGGCTTGTGATAGTTGGCTGTGATCTTTGCAACATGTTTTACATGTATGTGAAGTTTGGAGGCTATCCATGCATGTTTGATATGTTTGGAAAGTGTCCAAAGTTCATAGTAGCAAAACTGGGAAAGTTTTCTCGGTTTTGTACATTGGCGACGCGTCGCCAACCCTTACCATTTCCCACGATGCATCGCCAATGCTACAAAATAGACAATTTGTTGATAGCTGTGGTGATGTGTCACCACAAGGATGTTGGCTAAAGTTTCCAAGTTTTGCTAGGAAGGTCAAGGGGAGACCTAAAGGTCTTAGTGTACCTTGGGGTCTAAGCATTCCGGGGGTACTCCGAGACTTTTAAAAGTACTTTGAGACCTAGGGGTTTTCTTGAGTTTTGTAAATTTTTATGGTTACTTCTACCATAAGCATGAAAACTTGTTTAGAAAGGATTATAAATAAGTACCACTAGCTTGGGTGAGAGGTTTAGAACCTTTGGTGACCTAGCCATGCCATTAGCCATGAAGTTGCAAGGTGAAACCTTAGTGCACCTAGTTTACAAGGTCTTTACGGCCTAGTCTACAATAGTCCCATCATAGTGACCCTGTACAACATAAACGATAGAGATTCAACTGGTAATTTATCACTAGTTAGGCCCACAAGCTAAGCTTGCTAGAGGACAAGGCAATGCCTTGTAGCTCAAGGACTTGGATGAGGAGAGGTCCTAAGGGACTTATGTATATGCATAAATTAGACCCTCAGGTTGTACGAGCTCATAGCAAGTGACATATGCTCTCATATGTGGAGTCCTTAGTAATTTTCTTCCAAGTACAGTGAAGACCCTTATTGAGAATTTTTGAATTCTCACTCCCTAGTTATGTTGTGCAGATTTTGAACTTGTTCCACTAGGTAACCACTGAAGGTTATCGTAGTAGTTTGCTTTTGTTGAAAGAAGTTCAATTAAGAATCTTTATGATTCTTGTCTACTTGGGTAACTTGTTGGTCAAGTAACAGTAGTAACTACAGTCCTCCTTTGGCTACAGAGCCTAGTAGCATATGGACAAGGACTTTTGTGACTCGCCACTGTGACTTGCATCCAAGGTGGGAGTTACTTTGAGAAGATCCCAGTTCAGGCTTGTATATATAGTACTCCTAGTCACCTCCATTGTCTATGTTTTAAGTAGTCCTAGACTCTAGGGTTTCTCTTGGGTGAGGACATTAGTCTACTTTATGTATGAATGCTCCCACACAGTTGTTATGTGTAGTAAACTCACATAAATGTTGATTTGCATGCTTTGGCTATTTGAAGTTATTTTCTAGGGAAATCTTTTGGCCAAGTCATTATTAATGGAATTTTGTTAATCCCAGCCAAAGCATAAAGAGCATGCATTTTGCATATTCTAGGTTAATCAACTAGTATCACGGAATTTTAATTTGCACACATACACAGCTATTTGAACTATATGATATATTTACAGTAAGACTTAACTCCCAAGCCTAATGGGTTTCAAAGCCCTAATCCAATTAGGTGTTAATTTTGGGCCTAATAATGGCAGAACCTTTCAGCCAATCATTAATACAAAAATATCATGAAACCAAGACCAAACAATTTGGCCTATATACTCAAATAATCCAATTGGCACTATGTGTGCAACCTAATAGGCTCCTATCACAATGGAAATGATCATCAATCACATTCGACTAAACCTTTATGATCATTATCCATATATGCCATTGTCCCTTTGTCCAAGATATCAAGACCAAGCACGAGACATGGAATGTGTCACTCTCGTATAGCCTGATCTATGGTTTCTTGATTTTCGAGTAGATTAACTTGAGCTGATGACATTGATATTGTATATCAATTCATCCGAGCATGGCCATAAATTTTCTTAGTTTCACTCTATCAAGGGGCCCAAAGATATCAATTCCATCACATAAGAGGGGCAAATCCCATCTTGAACATACAAAACCCTCCTTATGATATGTGAGATACCCAATGACATCCTTCAAGTTCACTCAATTACGAGCAACAAAGAGAAGTATCAAAGTTTGTGACTCAAATGTAGGGAACCTTAATGACCTTAGGTCAAAGGACTACATATACATGATCACTATGAGAATCACTTATGAGACTCATACAGCGACCCATGTAGTATTCTCATGGTGGGTCAGTCCAAAACACATATTCTCCAA
Organism: Aquilaria sinensis; assembly: GCA_005392925.1. Taxonomy (NCBI): domain Eukaryota; kingdom Viridiplantae; phylum Streptophyta; class Magnoliopsida; order Malvales; family Thymelaeaceae; genus Aquilaria; species Aquilaria sinensis. Next base: position 211,986 of record SMDT01003261.1, read on the forward strand.
CTTGTACCCATATGTAGAGTACATTTTTTATATTAGTCTCCACATATGATAGTTTTTAGGTATTATTACAACCTACTCCACGATAATACTAGACCAGGGACATTTAAGAATATCAATATTCTATGGCTATAATTATGTTTGTTATGTTATGCAGGAACAAAACAACAAAGATAATTACTCGATTAATGCCTCAATAAAATATCATGCCTCAATGTCCAAGATACAACCACCTCACGATTGGCTTTTGGGCATAACACTAATAGTCTTCCACTTGCACTAACCCAATCATCCATGTATCTAGTACTAATAGACCTAGAATGGCTATCATGCTTTTACTGTGTGAGGGGTTTTGTTAGTGGATCAGCAATGTTGTTGTCGATCGAAGTCTTGCATATCTTCAAATCACCCCTATTGATGATCTCCCTAATAAGATGATAGTGTAGAAGTACGTGTTTGGATCATTGGTGAGATTAAGGTTCCTTAGTCTGTGTGATTGCTCCATTGTTGCCACAATAAAGCTTTATTGGGTCGGTAATGCTTGGACACACTCCAAGTTATGTGATGAACTTCTCAATCCAAACTGCATCCTTCGCAGCATCAGAGGTGGCAATGGACTCAGATTCTGTTGTAGAGACAGCTACTGTTTTTTGCCTTGAACTCTATTAGCTCACAGAACCATCGCCAATGCAAAGCACATAACCAGATTGCGATCTGAAATAATCCTTATCGGATTTGAAGCTAGCATCGGTGTAACCCCTTATAACGAGCTTATTTTTGCCTCCAAAGATCAAGAATGCATCCTTAGTCCTTCATAAGTACTTAAGGATGTTCTTAATGGCTGTCCAGTGACTTTCACCAGGTTTTGATTGGTACCTGCTCATCATGCTCAAGGCATACGAGACACCGGGACAAGTACGTATCAAGGCATACATTTTAGATCCAATTGATGAGGCATATGGAATCTTACTCCTGCGTTCTCTCCCATAAGGTGTACTCGGACATTGAGATCTAGAAAGAGTTATACCATGTGACATGGGCAAGAATCCTTTCTTGGAGTCTTGCATGCTAAACCTCTTTAGCACCCTATCAATCTATGTACTTTGACTCAGGTGAAGCAATTTTCTATATCTAAATCTATAGATCCTGATGCCTAATGCATAGGCTGCTTCACCCAGTTCCGTCATAGAGAAACATTTCCTTAGCCAAGTCTTTACAGACCACAGCTTAGGAATGTCATTCCCAATGAGTTGTATGTCATCTACATACAACACCATGAAAACAATAGCACTTCCACTAACCTTCTTGTAGACACAAGGTTCATCTTCATTTTTGATAAAACCAAACTATTTGATTGCTTCATCAAAATGAAGATTCCGACTCCGAGAAGCTTGCTTCATTCCATAAATGGACCTTTGTAACTTGCACACTTTATTGGCATTCTCAAGAGTGGCAAAACCCTCATGCTATGTGTTACGCACTCCATGGTAGTCCAATTATGGTGCCAAAATTGTGCATTTAGACTCCCAGGATTGGTAATGTTCTGTAGGCCATCAAAACACTACCCTTAGTGTGCATACCCAAGTGGCCCTCTTGGGCACTATGTAAACACATGCATATTGGTACAACCGTCAAACACAAATTCACATTTCATGTACACTATGGCAGCAAATAAGGAAAACACTAGCACAAGTCTTAATCTTGGCTACCACACTTTAGGCAATATTGTTAAGTTCTAGTGACCAGCCACTGCACCTGTAACTTCCAATAATAAACTGCATTATTCTAGCCATGTACCCCCTATTTTATTGGCCCCATTATCAAGTAGAGACTTAGAGCAAACCAAGAATTTTTTTTTTTACATCAATAGCCCACCTATGGACCAAGTTATGAATTTTTTAAGTTGGTTACAAAATTCTGACCAAATGCACAGTAACTTAGCCAATTTTGCAACATCATAGCTTTGGCTACAGGCCTCCAAATTCCAAAATTCCAAATCTCAGTTCGACCTATAGATGTTATCTAGGTTGTTAGTGTTGTGCCCAAAAGGCCAATCATGAGATGATTGTATTTTTGCACATTGAGTCATGATATTTTATTAAGGCATTTATCCAGCAATTATGTTTGTTGTTTTAATTTTGTGTAACTTAACAAACATAATTGTAACTCTAGAATAATGATATTCTCAAATGTCCCTAGTCTAGTATTATTGTGGAGCGGGTTGCAATAATACATAACGACTATCATATGTGAAGACTAATATGAGATATGTAGTTTGCATATGGGTACAAGTTGGAGAACTTGTGTACTAGACCAACCCACCATGAGAACACTACATGGATCGTTATATGAGTGTCATAAGTGATTATCATACTGATCATGGTATATGTAGTCCTTCAACTGAAGATCATCAAGGTTCCCTACATGTGAGTCACATACTTTGATATACTTTCCTTCGTTGCTCATAACTGAGTGAACTTGAAGGAGGTCATTGGGTATGTCACATATCATGCGGAGGGATTTGTATGATCAAGATGGGATTTGTCCCTCCTATGTATGGGAGTGATATCTTCGAGCCCCTTGATAGAGTAAGACTTAGAAAAATGCATGGGCATGCTCGGATGAGTTGATATACGATATCAATGTCATCTGTTTAAGTTGGTCTACTCGGTAATCAAGAAACCAAAGATTGGGCTATACGAGAGTGACACATTCCATGTCTTGTGCTTAGTCTTGATATCTTGGACAAAGGGACAATGGCATATATCGGTGATGATCATAAAGGTTTAGTCAAATCATCGACAATCTTGTCACTTGGGTGGCAATGATGTGTTGCTACACACCGCTCATTGCTTATGATCATAAATGTGATTTATGATCATTGTCAACGTCGTAAGAGACTATTGGCTCGCACACATAGAGCTATTTGGATCATTAGAGTGCATGGGCTAATAGTTTAGGTCTTGGTTTCACAATAATTTCATGTTAATAATGGGCCTAATAGTTAAGCCATTATTAAGCCCGAAATTAAAGCCTAATTGGTTTAGGGCTTTGAAACCCATTAGGCCTGGAAGTTGAGTCTCACTATAAATACAACTTCTAGTGAGAAATTCGCAGGTCTCCTTGCCCTAGCCTCCCAAAAGGACAGCCGCACTCTTCTCTTGCAATTCCTTAGAGGACGCAAGCTAGCACTGCGAGTGCAAGAGAAACGCATCTGTCGAGACGCGGTGGAAGCATGGTGATCCTGAGAGGCTTGTGTGGATACAATTAAGAGCTTGAACACGTCAACTGTTCAGGTTTTGTTATTCGACTCTACAGTTGAGTGAGAGACCTTAACCGAAAATTAGGTATGAAAATTTTCGAACACCCGGTTTACCTCATTTCACTTGGATCCTGGAGGGTTTTGGTTAAATTCCGTTGCACTGTTTGGCTCCCGAAACCCAACATAGGTGTGGTCAAAATTTAATACTAAGATTAGTTCTACACAGGGAGATATATAACTTTAAGTGTAGAGTCAAAATTCTTGTCACTTTTTGACCACTTTGCCCATGCAAAATTTCATGTGTGCAAACACTTCATTCACAAGGGCAAAACCCAGCAAGGCTATCCCATATATGTCCATTACACATAGGAATTAAATTCTCTCACATCTAGCAACTTTATGTGGCCAAAATAGAATTTACAAGTAAACAGCCTATCATTCACACTTAGGCAGCTTTGCACCACACCACTTACATAGACAAAACATTACTCAAATGTTCACATACTTGCCTCATCTTACATACACTACATGTAAATCCATACATGCACTACAATATGATCTTAACTCAGCTAAATATACACCCTAGGTTACAGGAGGTCCCGAGACACAATGGACTCTAGAAACAGGATGCTGGACAGTTGCTACACAACACAATAAGTACCACAATTAAAAATACCAAATGTGATCCTAAAATAACAAAAAATTTTAGATAATAACTAGACATAAGGAAGTTGTTGTACCTGAAATTTCAGATCAAAACTCAAATCACAATGGTTAGTTTGAAGATGATCTTTCTGCCAGACCTGAAATGACAGAATTGAGGGGAGTAAGTTTCATTGAGAAACTTAGTAAGGGTAGCACTTGGAATCAATATGCAATGTAACCATCATTAAAACCTGCAACCAAAGACACAAAAACACAAAAACCACAATACATATATATAAGATATAGCAACCAAATGCAGCAGCCATTCACATCAAAGAAACACATGAAATGTGGCAGCAACATATACCATACGTTAGTCCATAAAACATGTAATAAACATAACCAACTCCCTATGGAGGCCCCGCTCAAGCTAATTCTTGGTCTTAGGAGGATTTTAACACTAGTTAGTACTAACTTTTCAGCTCTAGAAACCTAGAAATTCGCTGCCATCACTGTGCACTCCACACTAGGTCACAAAACCTTCAACAAGTGAACTCCCCTCACTAAGCTTGGTTCATCAAGCTCATGGCTCTCTTCCAAGCTTAGCCCTAGCTCCATCATTGTTTCAAAATAGAAAAAACAACCTATGAGAGCAAGAGAACCCTTACCAATGTGGGTAGGCAGAAAATCAAGCTTGATCCTTGAAGTATCCAAGCAATAGCTCTAGTTTGCTCTCAATTACTTCCTTTTGCCTTCAATTTCAATCAATTGCAAGTTTGAAGGTGTGGTGGCTATGGAGGAAGTGTGGATATGTTCTTCAGCTGGAGGAGGATGAAAATGGGAGAGGGATAAGTGATTTGGCCACTTAAATGGCTTTAAATGAGTTTAAGGGTACAAAACACACTTAACAAGCTTAACCTTGCTTTATGTCATTTTCCATGTCACTAATTATGGTATCTTTGTGTTAAAATCATTGGTACACATGTGCCTAACATTTTTGACTAATTATCAAGTCTTGGCTACCTCCCCCATGGTGGGATGACCCCACAATTCCACCCTTAGACTTAAGTCAAAAGCTTGAACACCTTAAGGTTTACACTAGGACATTTAGGTCCTTATTGCCTTTAGTGTTTCGTTTGTCCAAACTTGTCTTCCATGAGCAATTTGGTCCTCCAACAGCACTTTCATACCATCCATCTCCTTCCCATAACTGTCCAAGTCTCTTTCTTGAGAGTTTTGCAATTGAGTACCCGAATTTCCAAAACCTTACAAAAAAAGTCCATCGGTTGCTTGACAAATAAGCAATCCTTAAGGCTTTTCTTGGGGGCCAAGCTACAAACTTGGAACACTTTTAAGGAGGTGTTGATCATGCCTTTTACCCCCCACACTTCAATCACTATGTTGAGAATTACACAATATGATGGTTTATAGTCATTATGACACTTGTAATTCTCTCATTTTGTGAGGTGGTAACACTATGTCATGTACACATCCTCAAGTAGCTTTCCATTAAGGAAAAAAGTTTTGACATCCATTAGCCATATCTTATAATCATAATGTGCAGCAATAACCAATAAAATCCGACTAGATTTAAGAAAGGCAACTGGTGAAAAAGTTCATAATAATCAACACCATGAATTTGGTTGAAACCTTTTGCAACCAATTGTCCCTTAAAGGTAATCAGTTTACCATCCATGTCAATTTTCTTCTTGAAAACCTATTTGCACCCTATAGGTTTTACCCTTTTAGGTGGAGCGAACAAAGTCCATACTTGATTTTCATACATGGTTTCCATCTCGGACTTCCTGGCCTCTAGCCACTTTTTAGAGTTAGGCCCCAACATAGATTGTTGTTAGGTTATGGGCTCATCCTGATCCATGAGGATCGCATCACCGATGTGAGTCATGAGAAATCCATATTTCTCTAGCTCACACTGAAACCTACTAGACCTACGTGGGCTCTACGCTACAAGAACAGATTCCTGAATCATAACATCTTGTGGTGTCTGTTCAAGTTCCATTTCAGGTTCGATGTTCCCTTGTTGTTATTGAATTTCTTCTAGTTTCCTTCCCACTAGTTCCTTTAGAGATAAACTCTTTCTATAGAAAGACACTAGTTCAAGCAACAAACATTTTTTCTTCAAAAATATTGTAGAAATAGTAACCCCTTTGTTTATTTGGGATACCCAAAAAAGAGGCATTTATGAGATTTAGGCCCTAGATTGTTAGAGGATTGATGTTTCACATAAGCATCATAGCCCTAAATCTTCATAAAAGACTGATTGGGATGCCTCGACTCCATATCTCATATGGTGTCTTTTGAACAGATTTAGATGGAACTCAGTTTACTGAAAAAGGGGCTATCTCTAGAGCATGTCCCCAAAAGGAGTTTGCAAGGTCAGCTTAACTCATCACAGATGAAACCATGTCTAATAGAGTTCAATTTATCCTTTCAGATACACCATTGCATTGAGGTGTACCAAGTGAAGTGAGTTGTGATACTATGCCATACTCCTTTAGACAGTCAAGGAATTCTTGATCCAAGCACCTTGATCTAATTGAAGTACTTTGATGCTCTTCCCGAGTTGATTTTCTACTTCATTCTTGTATTCTTTGAGTTTTTGAAAAGATTGTGACTCGTGTCTCATGAGATACACATAGCCATCTCTACTAAAGTCATCAGTAAAGGTAATGAAGTATTGAAAACATCTTCTAGCATGTGTAGACATAGGGCCACATACATCACTATGTATGAGTCCTAATAAGTCTTTCACCCTTTCACCCTGCCTAATGAAAGGGGTTTTGCTCATCTTTCCTAATAAACATAACTCACATGTCTCATATAATTCAAAATCAAATGAGTCCAAGAGTCCATGCTTATGGAGCTTGGATATGCGGGTCTCATTTATATGGTCTAGATGACAGTGCCAGAGATAGGTCAGGTTTGAATCATTCAATCTAACCTTCTTGGTATTCACATTATAGATTGGATTTTTGAGTTCTAAAACATAAAAACCATTGCTAGTCGAGCAATACCATAAAAGATTTCATTGAAAAAAATAGAACAACATTTGTCCTTTATTATAAATTAAAAACCTTTCTTGCCCAAACAAGAGATAGAAATCAAATTTCTACTAATAGTAGGCACAAAGTAGCAGTTGTCTAATTCTAAAACTAATCCATTAAGTAAAGTGAGAACATTAGTCTCTACAGCTAAGGCAGCAACCCCAGCTTTATTTCCAACACGTAGGTCCACTTCATCTCAGGCCAATATTCTACTTTTACTTAGATCTTGCACGCTTGTATAAATATGAGATCCATATCCAGTATACAATGCCCAAGATGATGAAGTAGAAAAGTTAGCCTTGATAACAAAACTACCTGAAGTGGAAGTCTTACTTCCCTTCTCCTTAACAAGTTCTTCAAGATAGAGCTTGTAGTTGCACTTCCAGTGTCTAGGTTGCTTACAATGGAAGCACTCCCTTTCCTTAGCCATACCACCAAATGGTTTTAGTGTAGCTGAATAAGAATTAGCATTGGACTTTCCTTTTGCTTTATCCTTCTTCTTGTTGGCTTTTCTCTTTCTTTTGCCCTTTTGTACCATCATAATGGGCTTAGCCTTCTTAAGCTTTTGCTCAGCAGTTCTCAACATGTTGAGCAATTTAGGGAGGGACTTCTCAAGGTTGTTCATGTTATAGTTCATGATGAATTGACTATAGGTTTTTTCCATGATTTTAGGACTACATCAATAGCCAACTCTTTCTAAAGAGAAAACCCCAAACTCTCAAGATTTTCAATATATCCAATAATCTTGAGCACATGATTACCCAAGGGACTTCCCTTAATCATTTTGCACTGAAATAAAGCCTTAGAGGTCTCAAACCTCTCATGCCTAGCTTACTATTGGAAGAGCAATTTAAGATGTTAAATCATATCGAACACCCCTAGGTTCTCGTGTTGCTGTTGAAGCTTAGATTCTATGGTTATCAGCATGAGGCAAGCAACATCCAAAGCATCATCATAATACTGCTTGTGAGCATCCCTTTCAGCTCTTGGAGCAATGGCAGCTGGCTCATTTAGAATGGGCTGATCTATGACATAAGCCTTTCTCTCTTGCTTCAGGACTATCATCAAATTTTGATACCATTTGAGAAAGTTGGTTTCATTCAGTTTTTCCTTCTTGAGGATCGATCGCATTGAAAATGTCGATGTGTGTTTGCACCATGGTAAACTACAACATTAAATATGTAGTGTTGGTGTCATGCATTTTAATTCATTTAATAAGGACTATTATTAAATGATACTCCTACTATTTTACTCAAAATAATAACCTTGGATATTATTTCAGAACACCTCGGTGTTAAGGTAGTGTAGTGGGCCAAGATCCATATTTCACCACAACCTGAGTCAGTTTTGGCTTTTCTATCAAGTTACAGTTATTTAATTAGACAACTCTTTGCCAGTTGCATCTTATGCAACTCTTGGGTAGTTAGGTGAACAACACTTGTCCAAGCTCATCTCATGAACTTAAGCCCAACCCTATGCCTCTAAGACCCCAATCCTATTAGGATGACTTACTTAAGTCAGATCCAAAGTTAGCGATTTGCATATCAATTTTATCTCAACGTGTCTCACTAAGATGAACATAGGTGCTTTGCTTTGGCGAACCCACCCAATGTTGATCAAAGTCTTGACGAATGCCAACATTTGGAAGGCATCACATTTAATGACTTAATATTTTGTTTAAGGGATTTTCCTTTTGATCTCACCAATTATTATCTCCGATTTTCATATACCTACATTGCATACAAATATAAAATATGAATCCTATGCTAAAACCAAAATAAATGTGACATGGTTGAAACACAAACTATGTGATATTCTTAAGCCAATGAGAATATCATAAAAGCTTAAGAAAAGAAAAGGTCTCTAGAAGCACTTTTTTCTTCGTCCTTGGTAATCTCTTTGTATTCACCTCCTTGGACACACTAACTCAGATGATCCCAAAAGGTACAATTGATAAATAGTAGAAACCTTGAGTTACATTCAAGGGGAGTAAGATGAGAAAAGAATGTACAATGAGAGCAACAATAAAAGGCATGACTCATAGTGTTACCCACTCTAGGAAAATCCAATTATGGTGCCAAAATTGTGCATTTAGACTCCCAGGATTAGTAATGTTCTATGGGCCATTAGAACACTACCCTTAGTGTGCATACCCAAGTGGCCCACTTGGGCACTATGTAAACACATGCATATTAGTCCAACCATCACACACATATTCACATTTCATGCACACCATGGCAGCAAAGAAGGAAAACACTAGCACAAATCTTTATCTTGGCTACCACACATTAGGCAATCTTGTTAAGTTCTAGTGACCAGCCACTACACTTCTAACTTGCACTAATAAACTATATCATTCTACCAGCTATTTTCATTACTCCATTACCAAGTAGACACTTAGAGCAAACCAAGGAATTTTGTTTTACATCACTAGCCTACCTATGGACCACGTTATGGATTTTTTAAGTTGGTTACAAAACTCTGACCAAATGAACAGTAACTTAGCGAAATTTGCAACATGATATCTTTGGGTAGAGGGCTCCAAATTCAAAAATTCGAAATCATAAATCAAGTACTAGATGTTCTCTAGCTATGGTCAAAATTTCATACAAATATTTCTTCAACACAGGGAGATATAGAACTTTACGTCTAGAGTCAAAATTCTAGCCACGTTATGACCATTTTGCCCATAAAAAATTTCAGAAGTGCGCAAACACTTCATTCACAAGGGGAAAACCCTCCAAAGATATCCCATATATGTCCATTACACATAAGAATTACATTCCCTTGCTTTTAACAAATCTACATGGCCAAAACAAAGTTTACAAGTAAGTAGCCCATCATTCACACTTAGGCAGCTTTGCACCACAACATTTACATAGCCAAAACATTACTCAAAAGTCCACATACTTGTCTCATTTTACATACACTACATGTACATGCATACATGAACTAAAATATGGTCTTAACTCAATTAAATATGCATCCTAGGTTACAGGAGTGCCAGAGACACAATGGACTCCAGAAACAAGATGCTGGGTAGCTGCTGCACAACACAGTAAGTACCACCATTTAAAATACCAATTTTGCTAATAAAATCACCAAACCTTCCATATAATAACTAGACATATGGAAGTTCATGTACCTGAAATTTTAGATCAAAAATCAAACCAAAAATGTCAGTTTGAATGAGATATTTCTGCTGGACCTGAAATGGCAGAATTGAGAGGAGCAAGTTTCATTGAGAAACTTAGTAAGGGTAGCACCTGGATTCAGTAGGCAATGTAACCATCATCAAAACTTACATCCAAAAGCAATAAAACACAAGAATCCTAATGCATATATACAAGATATAGCAACCAAATGTAGTAGCCATTCGTAACCAAACACATGAAATGCAGTAGCAACAATAACCATAGATTAGTCCATAAAACATGTAATAAACTTAAATAAATCACCATGGCAGCCCTCCTCAAGCTAATGGTTTTCTTTAGGAGGATTTTAACAGTAGTTAGTACTAACTTTGGGGTCTAGAAACTCTCATTTCACTGCCATCTTTGTGCACTTCACAGTAGGTCACAAAACCTTCAATAATCCCCTTACTAAGCTTGGTTCATCAAGCTCATGGCTCTCTTCCAAGCTTAGCCCTAGCTCCATCGTTGCTTGAAAAATATAGAAAACAACCCATGCGAGCAAGAGAACCCTTACTAAAGTGGGTAGGCCAAAAATCAAGCTTGATCTTTGAAGTATCCAAGCAATAGCTCTAGTTTCCTTCCAATTGCTTCCTTTTGCCTTCAATTTCAATCAATTGCAAGTTTGAAGGTATGGTGGCTATGGAGGAAGTGTGGCTGTGTTCTTGGGCTGGAGGAGGATGAAAATGAGAGAGGGATAAGTGATTTGGCCACTTAAATGGACTTGAATGAGCTTAAGGGCACAAAACACACTAAATAAGCTTAACCTTGCTTTATGTCATTTTCCTTCTCACTAATTATGGTTTCTTTGTCTTAAAATGATTGGTACATATGTGCCCAACATTTTTGACTACTTATCAAGTCTTGGCTGCCTCCCCCATGTGGGATAACCCCACAATTCCACCCTTTGACTTAAGTCAAAAGCTTGAACACCTTAAGGTTTACACTTAGACATTTAGGTCCTAATGCCTTTAGTGTTTCCTTTGTCCAAACTTGTCTTCCATGAGCAATTCGCTCCTCCAATATCACTTTCATACCATTTATATCCTTCCCATAACTCTCCAAGTCTCTTTCTTGAGAGTTTTGCAATTCAGTACCCAAATTTCCAAGACCTTTTAGAAAAGTCCATAGGTTGCTTGGCAAACAAGCAATCATTAGGGCTTTTCTGAGGGGCCAAGTTACCAACTTGGAACACTTTTAAGGAGGTATTGATCATGCCTTTTACCCCCACACTTCAATCATTATGGTGAGAATTACAAAATATTATGGTTTTTAGCCATTATGACACACTTGTAATTCTCCCATTTTTTTGCAGTGGTAACAATCCTTCCCACCATAAAAATTTTGGTCCTCCAAAGGAGCCTCTAGCTTTGGGTATTCTTCAGGATACTTTTCCATAAGGACTTTTTCAGTTTCCCAGGTTGATTCTCTTTCAGAGTGGTGTGACCACTAAACTTTAACCATGGGAATATGTTTGTTTCTTAAGCTTCTGTATCCTTGGCTAAGATACTATAGGTTTTTCTTCATATGTCAAGTTATTTTCCAACTGTATGTCTTCGACAACAATAGCATGCTTTGTGTCCAACAGACACTTCTTAAGCATACTGATGTGAAAAACATTATGAACACTTGACATCCTTGACGGTAGAGGTAACCTGTATGCTACCTTGCCAACTCTGTCCAAGATCTCATAAGGACCGATGTATCTTGGAGCTAACTTGGTTCTTCTGCCAAATCTGATAGTGCCTTTGGTTGGTGCAACTTCTAGACAAACATTGTCACCAACCTCAAATTCTAAGTCTGTCCTTCTTTTGTTCACTTTGGCTGTGGTCCTTTCATTGCCTGCCTTTAATTTCTCTTGAATTTTCTTGATTTTGGTAGTAGTCCCTTCAATAATTTCAGGGACCTAATTCTAGCCTGTCTGAGGCTTCCACCCAACAGTGCGGTGTCATGCACCTTCTTCCATATAATGCTTCATAAGGTGCCATACCATTGGTGCTTTGGTAACTATTGTTATATGGGAATTCAACCAATGGCAATTGTTGGTCCCATTCACCTTTGAAATCTAACACACAACTCCTAAGCATGTCTTCCGGTATCTGTATCACCTTTTCAGATTGCCCATCTGTTTGAGGATGATAAGCAGTACTCAGGTGGATTTTAGTCCTTAGTGCTTTATTAAAAGTACTCTAAAACTGAGCTGTAAATCTTGGATCTCTACCAGATACAATGGAGTCTAGCACTCAATTTAGTCTCACTATCTCTTGGACATACATCTGAGCTAACTTCTCCAAGGAGTCTGCGAGTTTCATAGGTAAGAAGTGGGCACAATTGGTTAACCTATCCACAATGACCCAGATTGTATCATGCCTCAATCTGGCCATAGGCAACGCAGTCAAAACTCCATGGTTATGTTGCCCCATTTCCTCACTAGTATAGGTAGAGTCTGTAGGGTACCAGCTGCCTTATGGTGCTCTACCATTACCCTCTGGCATGTCACACAATTGGAGACATAAGTAGCTATGTCTCCCTTTATATGTGGCCACCAGAAGTGAGTCTTCAAATCTTTATACATTTTCTCACTTCCTGGATGGATGTTCAACTTGCTTTTATGAGCTTCTTCAAGTATTTCATCCCTGAGCTTTGCTTCTTTAGGCAAATAGATTCAATCCTTGAAATGTAGAAATCCTTGCTTGTAGGCAAATGATTGATACAAGGAACCTTTTTCCTCTCCTGAAGTTCTTTTTAGATCAGGATCTCTCTTCTATGCCTTTTTGGCTTTTTCAATCCATCCAGATTGAATTGTCAATGTGTGAATTTGGCTTCCTCCCACTTATTCCATTTATGCCATAGGCATAGCAGACTATTCTGCTCATCATGATCAGCTACGGATCCTTTTTTCAGAAGGCTTGTGTACTTTATGCTCAAGGCATCTGCTACTAGATTACCTTTGCTCTCTTTGTACTCTATACTGCAGTCGTAGTCCTTGATGTACTCTAACCATCTCTTTTGCGTCATGTTCAACTGTTTCTGAGTGAACAAGTACTTTAGGCTCTTATGCTCAGTGTAGATCACAAAGGAACTACCCATCAAGTAATGCCTCCATTGCTTAAGAGCAAAAATCACTGCTGTCAATTTTAGGTCATGGGTAGGATAATTTTGCTTATGGGGTCTCAACTTCCTTGACCCATAAGCATTGACATTTTTATCATGCATAAGCACACAACCTAACCCAGATCTAGATGCATCTATATATATGATGTAGGGCTTGCTTGGATCAGGAAGAGTCAATACTGGAGATTCAATCAACCTTTGTTTGAGCTCCTGGAAACTCTTTTCACACTTTTTAGTGCACCCAAACTTTGACCCTTCTTGGTAAGATGAGTAAGAATTGAGGCAATCATGGAAAAGCATGATACAAATCTCCTGTAGTATCCAACTAATCCTAGGAAACTTCTAATTTTCTTCATAGTCTTTGGTGTTTCCCATTCTTGCACTGCCTTGACATTTTCTGGGTTTTCGTTAAGGCCTTGTGCATCTATGATGTGTTCTAGGAAAGGTACTTCCCTTATCCAGAATTCACACTTGGATAATTTGGCATAAAGCTGATGTTCCAATATAGTCTTTAAGACAATCTTCAAATGATGCTCTTGTTCATTTTCATCCTTTGAATACACTAGGATGTCATCAATGAACACAACTGCAAATTTTTCCAGATATGGCTTCAACGCCCTGTTCATCGGGTCCATGAAAGTAGCTGGGGCATTAGTCAAACCAAATGGAATGACTGTGTACTCATAATGCCCATATATGGTCCTAAATGTTGTCTTAGGAATGTCCTCTTCCATTAGTCTCAAATGGAAGTATCCAAATCTCAAATATATCTTAGAGAAGATCTTAGCTCCCATGAGTTGATCAAACTGATCCTCAATCCTAGGGAGTGGATACTTGTTCTTGATAGTCACTGCATTGAGCTTTCTGTAGTCAATGCATAGTATCAAAGATCCATTCTTCTTTTTCATAAAGAGAACAGGAGCTCCCTATAGTGAAACCCTTAACCTTATGAACCTTTTTTCAAGAAGTTCATCATGTTGTTCCTTCAGCTCATTCATCTCTGTGATTGGCATGTTGTAAGGAGGTATGAATATTGGACTACCTTCTGGTTGTAGCTTGAGGTCAAATTCAATCTCTGTTTGTGGAGGAATACCTAGTAGGTCTTTAGGAAAGACTTGTGGAAAGTCTCTCACTATAGGTATTCTGTACATTTCCTCATCATAGTGCAATTCATTCAATGCATAACAGTAATCATGCTCAGAAATCATGGGTATCTCATCTAGTACCTCTAGCTTCATGCCATGCATTTCATACACTAATTCCTTAGAATTCACTAATGGATGCACTTCACCATCAAGCAATGTCATTTCCATCTTAGCACAATCAATTCTTATGTTATGCATAGCAACCTAATACATACCTAGCACTAAATCATACTTAGGAATGTCGAACACTAGCAAATTAGTCATAACCTTGGTCTTTCCTACTACTAGCTCATAATCCTTAGCTAGGTCATTAGTGAAAAGACATTGACTACCTGCTGTTTTCACTAAGGATATCCTAGGCATGATTTCAGTAGGCAATTTCATGGCATCAACAAATTTCCTAGCCACTATAACAAATTCCCTAGCCACTATAGACACAGATGCACTAGTATCAAATAGAACACTAACAGGGATACCATTAAGGTAAATGTTACCTCTTAGTGCTCTTCCCCAAAGTGATGTCTTTGGCCTCTCCACTTGGAAGACTCTGCCAGCTCTCTACACTGGAGGCTCAGGCACTGGAGGAACTGGCCTCTACTGTCCCTCCCTAGGTGCTCCCCCTCCAGTTCCTGCCAGAATAGGCCTTACCGGACCTTGGTCTTCTAGCCTCCTTTGAGCCTATGGGTAGTCTTTGATCCAATGATCCACGGATACACATCCTAGACACGCTTGGGCATCAAAATACTAAGGTTTCTTTCCATGAAACCTCTTGCATTTAGGGCACCTTAGGCAAGGGAACTTCCCCTTAACCTTGCCCTTACCACCAAAATGGGAACACTTGGCAATTCCTTTGTCATGTGGTGGCTTCTTCTGCTTGCCTCCTGCCTAACTACTTTCCCCTGGTCGACTGGGAAAGTACTTAGTCTCTTACTCCTCTTGGTCTACTAATAGAGCTTTCTGCACTGCTTCATAGTATGTAATTGCTCTAAAAGGTCTAACAGCCTTTCTAATGTCTAACCTTAGGCCTTTGACAAATCTGTTGGCCTTCAACTACTCCAGTCCATGATACTGAGGAGCATCCTCACCAATTGATCTAATTTGTGCTCATACTCTAAGGCACTGAGGTTGTCCTGCCTTAGAGCATCAAGTTTAGCTTTCTTCATATCTTTTATGGCATAACTGATGTACTGTTCCTAGAATAGCTGTGTGAACTCTGGCCAGCTCATCTCAATATCTCTTCCTGGCCTTCTACCCTTCTGGAAAGCATACCTGTCTTTGGTGTTTCTCCACCACATCTTTGCACTGCCTACTAAGTTATAAGTAGCCAGTGACACCTTCTTGGTGGAGCTGAATGGCATCCTCTCAAACATCTTTTCTATGAAGATTAACCACTCCTCAGCTCTCTCTAGTCCAACTCTTCCATCAAACTGTGGAGGTCATAGGACTTGGAACCTATCCAACATTCTGACTTCATAAATGCCTTCCAGATCCTCTGATTTGTGTCTCCTAAATCTGTGAGAGCCCTCTGTATGGTGATGCTCTCTATGATCTCTCTACCTTCTCCTGTATCTTCTCTGATCGCCTTCCTCAATCTCATTCCTAGTGGAGGAATGGTCATAGACTAAGGGATTAGTCCCAGACACTTGACCAATCTCAAACCTTAGTCTTCCTCCTCTTGGATTTCTCCTATCTTCATCTTCCTCCTTAATGGTCTCATCATTTGTATCTTTTAAGCTTCCAGAAGGAACATATTCAGATGTATTCCTAGTATCCTCTTCTAGGAGCTACTTGGACTCCTTGTTTTTGTGCTTGAATCAGTCTTACTAAGTTTTCATTGATTAGAGCTAAGTTCCTTTGAAGCTCTAACCAAACTTGAGGCACTTTGGGGTTTGGTGCCCCTTGTTGGCCCTGAATCCCTCTATTTTATCCATTTCTTTATTGCCCAGAATTAGTAGGAGGCCTTTAGGGTGGTTCCCTTCTCCTTGGGGCAACCATGTTTAATTCCTGCATTGATGATCCATCATAAAGCACATATAAAGATCATAGGTATTTCAATGGTACTTGACACTAGCAGCTGACCAAACTGAGTTCATGTAGGTAGATGTGTGCAATGGAACTATATGCTATATACATGTACAAACCATGCTCTAATACCAACTTCTGTTACCCACTCCGGGGCAGTCCAATTATGGTGCCAAAATTGTGCATTTAGAGTCCCAAGATTGGTAATGTTGTGTAGGCCATTAGAACACTACCCTTAGTGTGCACTACCCTTAGTGTGCACTATGTAAACACATGCCTATAGGTCCAACCATCACATGCATATTAACATTTCATGCACAACATGGCAGCAAAGAAGGAAAACACTAGCACAAATCTTTATCTTGGCTACCATACATTAGGCAATCTTGTTAAGTTCCAGTGACTAGCCACTGTGCCTATAAATTCCACTAATAAACTATATCATTCTAGCCACAAACCCCCCACTTCCATTGCTCCAAGTAGAGACCTAGAGAAAATCAAATAATTTTGTTTTACATCAATAGCCCATCTATGGACCAGTTTATGGATTTTTTAAGTTGGTAACAAAATTCTGACCAAATGAATAGTAACTTACCCAACTTTGCAACGTCATATCTTTGGGTAGAGGGCTCCAAATTCAGAAATTCCAAATCCCATTTCAAGATCTAGATGTTCTCTAGGTTTGATCAAAATTTCATACAAATATTTCTTCTACATATGGAGATATAGAACTTCAAGTCCAGAGTCAAAATTTTGGTCACTTTATGACCATTTTGCCCATACAAAATTTCATAAGTGTGCAAAAACTTCATTCACAAGGGGAAAACCCTCCAAAGATGTCCCACATATGTCCATTAAGCATAGGATTTACATTTCCTTGATTTTAATAAATTTATGTGGCCAAAATAGAGTTTACTGGTAAACAGCCCATCATTCACACTTAGGCAGCTTTGCACCACATCACTTACATAGCCAAAACATTACTCAAACGTTCACATACTTGTCTCATTTTGACATACACTACATGTACATTCATACATGCACTACAATATGGTCTTAACTCAGCTAAATACACACCCTAGGTTATAGGAGTGCCTGAGACACAATGGACTCAAGAAACAGGATGCTGGACAGCTGCTGCACAACACAATAAGTACCACCATTTAAAATACCAAATGTGCTCATAAAATCACCAAACTTTCTAGATCATAACTTTACAAATGGAAGTTCATGTACCTAGAATTTTAGATGAAAACTCAAACGAAAAATGTCAGTTTGAATGAGAGCTTTCTGCTATACCTGAAATGACAGAATTGAGGGGAGTAAGTTTCATTAAGAAACTTAGTAAGGGTAGCACTTTGATTCAATAGGCAATGTAATGGTAATTAAAACCTACATCCAAACACACTAAAACACAAGAAGCACAATGCATATATATAAGATATAGCAACCAAATGCAGCAGCCATTCAGAACCAAGAAACACATGAAATGCAACAGCAACAATAACCATAGATTAGTTCATAAAACATGTAATAAACTTAAATAAATCATTGTGGAAGCCCTCCTCAAGCTAATGCTTGGCTTTAGGAGGACTTTAACAGTAGTTAGTACTAACTTTGGGATCAAGAAACCCTCATTTCACTGCCATATTGGCCTTCAATTTTAATCAATTGCAAGTATGAAGGCGTGGTGGCTATGGAGGAAGTGTAGCTTTATTCTTGGGTTGGAGGAGGATGAAAATGAGAGAGGGATAAGTGATTTGGCCACTTAAATGGCCTTGAATGGGCTTAAGTTCACAAAATACACTTAATAAGCTTAACCTTGCTTTATGTAATTTTCCTTCTCACTAATTATGGTTTCTTTGTCTTAAAATCATTGGTACACATATGATAAACATTTTAAACTAATTATCAAGTCTTGGCTACCTCCCCCATGGTGGGAAAGCCCCAAAATTCCATCCTTTCAGTTAAGTCAAAAGCTTGAACACCTTAAGGTTTACACTAAGACATTTAGGTCCTTAATGCCTTTAGTGTTTCCCTTGTCCAAACTTGTCTTCCATGAGCAATTTGGTCATCTAATAGCACTTTCATACCATTCATATCCTTCCCATAACTCTCCAAGTCTCTTTCTTGAGAGTTTTGCAATTGAGTACCAGAATTTCCAAAACCTTACAAAAAAGGCCATAGGTTGCTTGATAAACAAGGAATCCTTAAGGCTTTTCTTAGGGGCCAAGTTACCAACGTGGAACACTTTTAAGGATGTGTTGATCATGCCTTGGCCTAGTTACCCCCACACTTCAATTACTATGGTGAGAATTACACAATATAATGGTTTTTAGCGATTATGACACATTTTTAATTCTCCCATTTTTTTTTTGTGGTGGTAACAATCCTCCCCACCTTAAAAATTTTGGTCCTCCAAAATAGCCTTTAGTGTCGGGTATTCTTCAGGATACCTTTCCATAAGGTCTTTTTCAGTTTCCCATGTTATTTCTCTTTCAGAGTGGTGTGACCACTGAACTTTAACCACGGGAATATGTTTGTTTCTTAACCTTCTGGTATCCTTGGCTAAGATAATATAGGTTTCTCTTCAAATTTCAAGTTTGGTTCCAACTGTATATCTTCCACTACAATAGCATGCTTTGTGTCCAACAAACACTTCTTAAGCATACTGACGTGAAAAACATTATGAACACTTGACATGCTTGGCGGTAAAGCTAACCTGTATGCTACCTTGCCAACTCTGTCCAAGATCTCATAAGGACCGATGTATCTTGGAGCTAACTTAGTTTTTCTGCCAAATCTGATAGTTCCTTTGGTTGGTGCAACTTTCAGCCAAACACTGTCACCAACCTCAAATTCCAAGTCTTTCCTTCTTTTGTTCACAATGGCTGTGGTCCTTTCATTGGCTGCCTTTAATTTCTCTTGAATTTTCTTGATTTTGGTAGTTGTCTCTTCAATAATTTCGGGACCCAACTTTAGCCTGTCTGAGGCTTCCACCTAATAGTGGGGTGTCATGCACCTTCTTCCATATAATGCTTCATAAGGTGCCATGCCAATGGTGCTTTGGTAACTATTGTTATATTAGAATTCCACCAATGGCAAGTGTTGGTCCCATTCACCTTTGAAATCCAACACATAGCTCCTAAGCATGTCTTCCAGTATTTGTATCACCCTTTCAGATTGCCCATCTGTCTAAGGATGATAAGCAGTACTCAAGTGGATTTTAGTTCCTAGTGCTTTATGAAAAGTACTCCAAAATCAAGCTATAAATCTTGGATCTCTATTAGATACAGTGGAGTCTAGCACTCCATGTAGTCTCACTATCTCTTGGACATACATCTGAGCTAACTTCTCCAAGGAGTCTGCGAGTTTCATAGGTAAGAAGTGGGCACATTTGGTTAGCCTATCCATAATGACCCAAATTGTATCATGCCTTAATCTAGTCAGTGGTAACCCAGTCAAAAACTCCATGGTTATGTTGCCCCATTTCCTCACTGGTAAAGGTAGAGTTTGTTGGGTACCAGCTGCCTTCTGGTGCTCTACCTTTACCCTCTGGCATGTGGCACATTTGGAGACATGAGTAGCTATGTCTCTATTCATATGTGGCCACCATAAGTGTGTCTTCAAATCTTTATACATTTTCTCACTTCCTGGATGGATGTTGAACTTGCTTGTGTGAGCTTCTTCAAGTATTTCATCCCTGAGCTTTGCTCCTTTAGGCACATAGATTCGGTCCTTGAAATATAGTATTCCTTGCTTGTAGGCAAAAGATTGATACAGGGAACCTTTTTCCTCCCTCGAATTTTTTTTCAAATCAGGATCTGTCTCCTATGCCTTTTTGCCTTCTTCAATCCATCCAAATTGAATTGCCAATGTGTAAATTTGGCTTCCTCCCATTTATGCCATTTATGCCATAGGCATAGCAGACTATTCTGCTCATCATGACCAGCTACGGATCCTCTTTTCAGAAGTCTTGTGTACTTCCTGCTCAAGGCATCTGCTGCTAGATTACCTTTGCTCTCTGTGTACTCTATACTGCAGTCATGGTGCTTGATGTACTCTAACCATCTCCTTTGCCTCATGTTCAACTCTTTCTAAGTGAACAAGTACTTTAGGCTCTTATTGTCGGTGTAGATCACAAAGGAACTACCCATCAACTAATACCTCCATTGTTTAAGAGCAAAAATCACCGCTGCCAATTTTAGATCATGGGTAGGATAATTTTGCTTATGGGGTCTCAACTACCTTGACCCATAGGCAATGACATTTCTATCTTGCATAAGCACACAACCTAACCCAGATCTAGATGCATCTGTGTATATGTTGTAGGGCTTACTTGGATCAGGAAAAATCAATACTGGAGATTCAATCAACCTCTATTTGAGCTCCTAGAAACTCTTTTCAAACTTTTCAGTCCACCCAAATATTTGACCCTTCTTGGTCAGATGACTAAGAACTAAGGCAATCATGGAAAAGCCTGATACAAATCTCCTATAGTATCCAGCTAATCCTAGGAAACTTCTAATTTCCTTCACAGTCTTTGATGTTTCCCACTCTTGTGCTACCTTGACATTTTCAGGGTCTGCCTTATGGCTTGTGCATCTATGATGTGTCCTAGGAAAGGTACTTCCCTTATCCAGAATTCACACTTGGATAACTTGGCATAAAGCTAATGTTCCAATAAAGTCTTTAAGACAATCTTCAGATGATGTTCTTGTTCATTTTCATCCTTGGAATACACTAGGATGTCATCAATGAACACAACCACAAATTTGTCCAGATGTGGCCTGAACGCCCTGTTCATCAACTCCATGAAAGCAGCTGGGGCATTAGTCAAACCAAATGGCATGACTGTGTACTCATAATGCCCACATCTATTCCTAAATGTAGTTTTAGGAATGTCCTACTCCTTTACTCTCAACTGCAAGTATCCAGATCTCAAATCTATCTTAGAGAAGATCTTAGCTTCCTTGAGTTGATCAAACTGATCCTCAATCCTGGGGAGTGGATACTTGTTCTTGATAGTCACTGTATTGAGCTTCCTATAGTCAATGCATAGTCTCAAAGATCCATTCTTCTTTTTCACAAAGAGAACAAGAGCTCCCCATGGTGAAACACTTAGCCTTATGAACCCTTTTTCAACAAGTTCATCAAGTTGTTTCTTCAGCTCATTCATCTCTGTGATTGGCATTTTGTAAGGAGGTATGGATATTAGACTAGCTTCTAGTTGCAGCTTGATGTCAAATTCAATCTTCATTTGTTGGGGAATACCTGGCAGGTCTTTAGGAAAGACTTGTGGAAAGTCTTTCACTATAGGTATTCTGTCCATTTCCTCATCATAGTGTAATTCATTCAATGCATAACAGTAATCATGCTCAGAAATCATGGGTATCTCATCTAGTACCTCTAGCTCCATGCCATGCATTTCATACACTAATTCCTTAGAATTCACTAATGCATGCACTTCACCATTAGGCAATGTAATTCCATCTTAGTACAATCAATTCTTATCTTATGCATAGCAAGACAATTCATACCTAGCACTAAATCATACTTAGGAATGTCGAACACTTGCAAATTAGTCATAACCTTAGTCTTTCCTACTACTAGCTCACAATCCTTAGCTAGGTCATTAGTGGAAACACATTGACTACCTGCTGTTTTCACTACGGATATCCTAGGCGTGATTTTAGTAGGCAATTTCAGGGCATCCAAAAATTTCCTAGCCACTATAGACGTAGATGAGCCAATATCAAATAGAACACTAACAGGCATACCATTAAGGTAAATGTTAACTTTTAGTGCTCCTCCCTACTGTGATGTCTCTAACCTCTCCACTTGAAAGACTCTGCCAGCTCTCGACACTGAAGGCCGAGGCACTGGAGGAACTGGCCTCTACTGTCCCTCCCTAGGTGCTGCGCCAATAAGCCTTACTGGACCTTGGTCTTCTAGCCTCCTTTGAGCCCGTGGGCAAGCTTTGATCCAATAATCCATGCATCCACATCTTAGACACGCTTGGGTGTCAAAATAGTAAGGTTTCTTTCCATGAAACTTCTTGCATTTAGTTCACCTTAGGCTAGGCAACTTCCCCTTAACCTTGCCCTCACCACAAAAATTGGAACTCTTGGCAATTCCTTTGTCATGTGGTGGCTTCTTTTGCTTGCCTCCTGCCTAACTACTTTCCCCTGGTCGACTGGGAAAGTACTTAGCCTCATACTCCTCTTGCTCTACTAATAGAGCTTTCTACACTACTTTATAGTATGTAACTGCTCTAAAAGGTCTAACAGCCTTTCTACTGTCTGACCTTAGGCCTCTGACAAAATCTTTTGGCCATCAACTACTCCAGTCCATGATACTGAGGAGCATACCTCACCAACTGATTGAATTTGTGCTCATACTTTAGGACACTGAGGTTGTCCTGCCTTAGAGCATCAAGTTCAGCTTGCTTCATATCTTCGATGGCATCACTGATGTATTGTTCCTGGAACAGCTGTGTGAACTCTGGCTAGCTTATCTCAATATCTCTTCTTGGCCTTCTACACTTCTGGAAAACATAGTTGTCTTTGGTGTTTCTCCATCACATCTTTGCACTGCCTACCAAGTTGTAAGTAGCTAGTGACACCTTCTTGGTGGAGCTGAGTGGCATCCTCTCAAACATCTTTTCTATGATGATTAACAACTCCTCGACTCTTTCTGGCTCAGATCTTCCATCAAACTATGGAGGTCTTGGGCCTTGGAACCTCTTCCAATAGTCTGACTTCATAAATTCCATGCAGATCCTCTGATTTGTGTCTCCTAGATCTGTGAGAGCCCTCTATCTTAACACCTCACAAAAATGGCAGAATTACAAGTCTGTCACAATGGCTAAAAAACCAATATATTTTGTAATTCTCACCATAGCGATTGAGGTGTGGGGGGTAAAAGGCATGATCAACACCTCCTTAAAAGCGTTCCAAGTTGGTAACTTGGCCCCCAAGAAAAGCCTTAAGGATTGCTTGTTTGTTAAGCAACCTATGGACTTTTTTTGTAAGGTTTTGGAAATTCGGGTACTCAATTGCAAAAGTCTCAAGAAAGAGACTTGGAGAGTTATGGGAAAGATATGAATGGTATGAAAGTGCTATTGGAGGACCAAATTGCTGATGCGAGACAAGTTTGGACAAAGGAAACACTGAAGGTAATAAGGACCTAAATGTCCAAGTGTACACCTTAAGGTGTTCAACTTTTTGACATAAGTCTAAGGGTGGAATTATAGGGTTAGCCCACCATGGAGGAGGCAGCCAAGACTTGATAATTAGTTAAAAATGTTGGGCACATGTGTACCAATGATTTTAAGACAAAGAAACCATAATTAGTGAGAAGGAAAATGACATAAAGCAAGGTCAAGCTTGTTAAGTGTGTTTTGTGCCCTTAAGCTCATTTAAGGCCATTTAAGTGGCCAAATCACTTATCCCTCTCTCAGTTTTGTCCTCCTCCATCCCAAGAACACATGTCACACCTCACACAGGCCCTGGCCCATAAGTTCTAGGTTTAACTCCCAAACTGAACTTAATTCTAACTTCTTCAATTCGGCCAAACAAGCAATGGAAACCTTGAGTCTTATTTTCTTAAGGTGAGAAGCCTGGGAGGTGGTCCAGGAGGCTTTTAAAACAAATCCATTAATCACTTGCAGCGGATGTAATGCCCAAATCCACTAACTTGCAAAACAAGCAAGGTTTTGCTAGATTACTTGCATAACAAGCAAGGCAACACTTAATGAAATTTTAAGTGCATAAATGGTGTGCAATCAAGTGCGCTATCTATATGACAACCAAGAAGCCACATTATTGGTTTTTACTTTGAAATCACAAGTTAATATGCATATGTTCTTCTCGGCCAACATAGGTATACATGGCGTTTCACCTAAACATGCTCAAGCATAAGTCCAAAATCAAACTTAATGGTGCCAACCATTGGCCCATAACATTCAACATCCATATACAAGCACAAAACCAGCCATAAGTCCATACATAACTTGGCATTCAAGTCCAACCAAAACCATCACCAATCTAGGCATCCAGGACTACATATAAATACACAAAATGGTAGTCTACCTAGCCCAACATGGCTACATGCCATGAACCCGAAAGTTATCCATGCCAAGTTATATACATACCAAGACCATTAATGGTCAAACAGAACCTTAAGGATCCCATACAGAAGCACACATTGCAACACCAAGACAATGGCCATATTCATGGTCATAAAAGTAAAAACTACAATCAGAGCCATAGTCCAAGTGTCCATGCTTTCCTAGACAGGTCCCCCACACACTACAGCCTGCAAACTTAATCCATAAGTCTCAGCCATTAAGATATAAGACTTGTAATGAACCAAATTCACTAAGCCAAGCATCCATTGGCACATACCTTGGAAAATAAGCAAGCTAGTACTAAGCATAAGCACAAAGCAACTTAGTACTACTCAGGCCGAATATTTTTTCCTAAAAAAAAATAGGATGGGCAGTGAGTATAAACTCAGTAGGATTCACTTTAATACACAACTCAAATATGAGTCTATTTAGTTAAGCTGAGTATTCACTCAAAGCTTAACCTCCCATTAGCTCAGCATACCTGCAAAACAAACACAAAGACAAGGAAAACCAAGCATATACATATACATGATAACTATCCATAGCACATGATCCACAATAACATAAATTTGGTTAGCAAGCACAAGGAAAGCACCAAAGCACACAATAACACAACACACACACCACATATGGCTCTCGGCCAAATATACCATACATGTACCCATGTGCACTTTGCACACAAAACACCATCAAACACTCCACTTCCACTTAGAGCTCCAAAATGCTAAGCAATTAGGCCACACTTGCTAGCATTTCTAGTACATGTACATTAGTTAATTAGCTAATCAACAAGTAGACCGAATGTATTCTCAATAGCCCATCAAGCAACTAAGGTCATTTGGAAAATTTTAACCATCACTTAGCCACTCTAAACACTTGAACCATGGTAATTCACCAAGCATAATCAAGTGTTAGTGAACCCCACCTCAAATGCTTTCGGCCAAGACACCAACATTAAATGTCCAAGTGTTCTTCACTCAAATTGCCTACCATAACAACAAATAGGCATCAATATCATTTATTCATGGACTAAATACCATGTACTCAAAGAAGAACACCAAGATACACTAGTTTAAGCTCTCGGCCAACATGCCCAATTCCATCCAACAAGGTTCTTCACCAAATTTAATCCAACACATAATCATCTAATCATCAATAAACCTTGTTCATGGCATCAATACCATGTAATCAATTGAAGAACATGAATTTACCTCAATTTGTACCTTTCGGCCAAACACCCACTTGTTCACCTTGATGTTCCTCACTCAAACTTGCCTAGCATAAGATCAAATAGGCATTAATACACTTTCATCATGGATTAATTTCCATGTAAACAAGGAAGAACACCAAACTATCCCATCCAACACTTTCGGCCAACACTAAACCTGCAAACCAACACATCACTTGCTCATTTAGCTTAGCACAACATCAATTGAGCACTTAAATTCCTTGTTCATGGAAGAACTACCATGGAATCAAGGAAACACAAGAATTACCTCAAAACCCTAGCTTGAATGGCTCGGCCTTCCTTGAATTTCCAAGAGCCAAAGCTTGAATCCAAGTGAACATATGCCGAAACAAGTCTTCCAAGCTTGAATTCTTCAAGTGCTCTCAAGTTTGCTTGAATTCAAGATCAATTTCGAAAGAGAAGCTCAAGAACAACTCTCGGCCAAGTCAAGAGCAAGGGAACCCGAAATGGAACAAATGGCCTTGACTTAGTTTCGGCCGAAAGACATATGTAAATTAGTTAGCAAATATGCTAACTTTTGTCTTCCATTTCTTTGCATGAAACAATGTAGCCCTTAACTTCACATGATCACAAGGCCGCCACTAAAACATATGCCTATCTTGACCTTTAAGTCACTTCATGGACTATAATGCCATGCACACATCAAACACAAGTACCAAAGTGCCATAATTCCCATGTATAACCGGCCATGTAACTAGCATAAAAACTAGTTAGTTTAACTAGTTAACTAGTGAATAGTTCTTTAGTGGTAGACAAGACTTGACTAGTAATCATTGTTGTCCACCAAATTTGGTCTAGTCTTGCACTAGTCACCCATAAATCTTGCATGGCCAAAATCTCCATCTCAAAATTGATAGTTTTAATTGTACCACTCATCTAAGTGTACAATTTGGTCCCCTTTCTCTATTTTCTGCCTGTTTTTCCCATAGTCCAGTCTTTATGTGCAGTTAAGTCCTGAAAGTTCCCAGTTTTGCACATAGATCACTATACTAGTTCCTATAGTCCTCACATCATTCTTCTTTGTTTTGTTCATGCTTCTTGGCCTAAGCCAAGCACTTAGGGTGTGAGCCTAACAACATAGCCACACTTCCTCCATATTCACAACACCTTCAAACTTGCAATTGATTGAAATTGAAGGCAAAAGGAAGCAATTGGAAGCAAACTAGAGCTATTGCTTGGATACTTCAAGGATTAAGCTTGATTTTCAGCCTACCTGTTTTGGTAAGGGATCTCTTGATCTCATGGGTTATTTTCTATATTTTCAAGCAACCATGGAGCTAAGGATAAGCTTGGAACAGAGCCATGAGCTTGATGAACCAATCTTAGTGAGGGGAGTGCACTTATTGAAGGTTTTGTGACCTAGTGTAAAGTGCACAATGATGGCAGTAAAGTGAGGGTTTTTAGAGCCCAAAGTTAGTACTAAATACTGTGAAAATCCTCCTAAGTCCAAGCATTAGCTTGAGGAGGGCTTCGATAGTGATTTATTTATGTTTATTACATGTTTTATAGACTAATCTATGGTTGTTGTTGCTGCTGCATTTCATGTGTTTCTTGGTTGTGAATGGCTGCTGCATTTGGTTGCTATACCTTGTATATATGCATTGTGGTTTTTTTGTTTTAGTGTCTTTGGATTCAGGTTTTAATGAGGATCACATTACCTAAAGAAACGAAGTGTTACCCTTACTACGTTTCTCAATGAAACTTACTCCCCTCAATTCTGTCATTTCAGGTCCAGCAGAAAGATCTCATTCAAACTGATCCTTGTAGTTTGATTTTTGATCTGAAATTTCAGGTAGATGAACTTCCATGTATCTAGTTGTGACCTCGAAATTTTGGTGATTTTATGAGCACATTTTGTATTTTTAATGGTGTACTTATTGTGTTGTGCAACAGCTGTCCAGCATCCTGTTTCTGGAGTACATTGTGTCTTAGGCACTCCTGTAACCAAGGATATGTATTTGCCTGAGTTAAGACCATATTGTAGTGCATGTGTGCATCTAAATCTAGTGTATGTAAAAAGATACAAGTATGTGAACATTTGAGTAATGTTTTGGCTATGTAAGTGATGTGGTGCAAAGCTGCCTAAGTGTAAATGATGAGCTGCTTGCTTGTAAATTCTTTTTTGGAAACATAAAGTTGTTAAAATAAAGGGAATATAATTCCTATGAGTAATGGACATATATGAGATAGCTTTGGAGGTTTTTCCCCTTGTTAATGAAGTGTTTGTACACTTATGAAATTTTGTATGGGCAAAACCGTCATAAAGTGACCAGAATTTGGCTCTGCACTTGAAGTTCTATATCTCCCTGGGTAGAAGGAATCTTGGTATGAGATTTTGACCAGATCTAGACAACACCTAGAGGTTGAACTAGGATTTGGAATTACTGAATTTTCATCCATGTAGCCAAAGATATTATGTTGTAAATTTGGCTAAGTTACTGTTCATTTGGTCAGGATTTTGTAACCAACTTCAAAAATTCATAACCTGGTCTATTGATGGGCTGTTAATGTGAAACAAAATTCCTTGGTTTTCTCTAAGTCTCTACTTGATAATGGAGCAAATAAAATATGGTAGTACAAGGCTAGAATGATATAGTTTATTAGTGGAAGTTACAGGTGCAGTGGCTGGTCAGTTGAACTTAACAAGATTACCTAATGTGTGGTAGCCAAGATTAAGACTTATGCTAGTGTTTTCCTTCTTTGATACCATAGTGTGCATGAAATGTGAATATGTGTGTGATGGTTGGACCAATATGCATGTGTTTACATAGTGCCCAAGAGGGCCAGTCAGGTATGCACACTAAGGGTAGTGTTTTGATGGCCTACAGAACATTACCAATCCTGGGAGTCTAAATGCACAATTTTGGCACCATAATTGGACTACCTCAGAGTGGGTAACACTCTGTATGGTGACACTCTCTATGATCCCTCTGCCTTCTCCTGTATCTCCTCTCATGTCCTTCCTCAATCTTATTCCTAGTTGAGGAATGGTCAGAGACCGAGGGATTAGTCCTAGGCACCTGACCAATCTTAGACCTTAGTGTTCTTCCTCTTGGATTTCTCCTATCTTCATCTTCCTCCTCAATGGTCTCATCATTTGTATCTTTTAAGCTTCCAGAACAAACATATTCAGATGTGTTCCTAGTATCCTCTTCTGGTTGCTGCTGTGCATCCTGAACTGGTTCTACTGGAGCTACTTGGACACCTTGCTATTGTGCTTGAATCAATCTTACTAAGTTTTCATTGATTAGAGCTAAGTTCCTCTGAAGCTCTAACCAAACCTCAGGCACTTCAGGGTTTGGTGCCCCCGGTTGGCCCTGATTACCTCTATTCTATCCATTTCTTTGTTGCCCAGAATCAGTTGGAGGCCTTCGAGGTGGTTCCCCTATCCTTGTGGCAACCATGTTTACTTCCTGCATTGATGATCCATCATAGAGCACATATAAAGATCATAGGTATTTCAATGGTACTTGACACTAGCAGCTGACCAAATTGAGTTCATGAATGTAGATGCATGCAATGGAACTATATGCTATGTACATGTACAAACCATGCTCTGATACCAACTTCTATTACCCACTTGAGGGAGTCTAATTATGGTCCCAAAATTGTGCACTTAGTCTCCTAGGACTGGTAATGTTCTGTAGTCCATCAGAACACTATCCTTAGTGTGTAAACCCAAGTGGCCCACTTGGGTACTATGTAAACACATGCATATTGGTCCAACCATCACACACATATTCACATTTCATGCACACCATGGCAGCAAAGAAGGAAACCACTAGCACAAATTTTTGTCTTGGCTACCACACATTAGGCAATCCTGTTAAGTTCTAGTGACTAGCCACTGCGCCTGTAAATTCCACTAATAAATTGAATCATGCTAACCACAAACCTGTTGGGTTTTGGGAGCCAAACAGCGCAGTGGAATTTAACCGAAACCCTCCAGGATCCAAGTGAAACGGGGTAAATCGGGTGTTTAAAAATTTTCACACCTAATTTTTGGTTGCGATCTCTCACTCAACTGTAGAGTTGAATCACAAATCCTGAACAGTTGATGTGTTCAGGCTCTCTATGGTATCCACAAAAGCCTCTCAGGATCACCACGCTTCCACCGCGTCCCGGTAGATGCGTTTCTCCTGCGCTCGTAGTGTTAGCTTACGTCCTCCAAGGA
This sequence comes from Aquilaria sinensis, assembly GCA_005392925.1. Lineage (NCBI taxonomy): Eukaryota > Viridiplantae > Streptophyta > Magnoliopsida > Malvales > Thymelaeaceae > Aquilaria > Aquilaria sinensis. The sequence goes on from SMDT01003261.1 coordinate 241,981, forward strand.
ATTGCAAGAGAAGAGTGCGACTGTCCTTTTGGGAGGCTAGGGCAAGGAGACCTGCAAATTGCTCACTAAAAGTTGTATTTATAGTGAGACTCTACTTCCAGACCTAATGGGTTTCAAATCCCTAGTCCAATTAGGCTTTAATTTTGGGCTTAATAATGGCTCAACTCTTGGGCCCATTATTAATACGAAATTATTGTGAAACCATAACCCAAATAATTAGCCGATGCACTCTAATGATCCAAATAGCTATATGTGTGCGACCCAATAGGCTCTTACCACGTTAGCAATGATCATAAATCACATTTATGATCATAAGCAATGAGCGGTGTCTAGCAACACATCATTGCTACCCAAGTGACAACATTGTCGATGATTTGAGTAAACCTTTATGATCATCATCGATATATGTTATTTTTCCCTTTGTCCACGATATCAAGACTAAGCACGAGACATGGAATGTGTCACTCTCGTATAGTCCAATCTTTGGTTTCTTGATTAGCGAGTAGACCAACTTAAACCGATGACATTGATATCGTATATCAACTCATCTGAGCATGGCCATGCATTTTCTAAGTCTCACTCTATCAAGGGGCCCGAAGATATCACTCCCATTACATAGGAGGGACAAATCCCATCTTGATCATACAAATCCCTCCGCATGATATGTGACATACCCAACGACCTCCTTCAAGTTCACTCAGTTATGAGCAACAAAGGAAAGTATCAAAGTATGTGACTCACATGTAGGGAACCCTGATGATCTTAGGTCTAAGGACTACATATACCATGATCACTATGAGAATCACTTATGACACTCATATAACGATCCATGTAGTGTTCTCATGGTGGGTCGGTCCAGCACACAAGTTCTCCAACTTGTACCCATATGTAGACTACATATCTTATATTAGTCTCCACATATGCTAATCATTATGTATTATTGCAACTCGCTCCATAATAATACTAGACCAGGGATGTTTGAGAATATCATTAATCTAGGGTTACAATTTTTTTATTACATTACGTAGAAATAGAACTGATAGTCGAAGTGCTATCACCCTTCAAACCCATAAGCTCAGGCAAAGCACCACCCTTGAAAAATTAAGCATCACCCGCAAGGAATACGAGCACCGACTTTGGAAAAAAGGGGGGGTTTGGCCCCTTGAACATTCAACCTCGATGATCCATCATCACCCCTGGAAATGACAGCATCAACCTCGGGAATACGGTGCATCGCCATCCCCGGTAAGGTGATCGAACCGGCTTCGGAAAAGAAAGACTCACCACCTTCGGCAGGGAAGAACGTCCCCGAAGGGGACCACCCTTGGCGAGAGGAATCCCGGATTACTGAAATAATCTCATAAGAAAGCCCTCCTGTTCCGAAGAGATCTCAGGAGTACGACAGAAACAATTAAGGAGCCTCTGACATGCCACCCCTGTTAGGTACCTCCTATGTGCTTGGCTTAGACCAAGGAGACATCAAGGAAAACCAAAGAAAATAAAAGAAAATAGAAAAAGGGAGTAAGAGAAGCTCCGGAGACTGGTACAGTGACCTATGTGTAAAACTGGAGACTTTCTGGACATGATTGCACATATAAAATGTACTATGGGAAAGCTGACAGAAAACAGAGAAAGGGGACCAAATTGTACACTTAAATGAGTGATACAATTGAGACTAGCAAACTTGAGTTGGGTAATTCGGCCATGCAAATTTTTATGATGACTAATGCAAGACTAGTCCAATTTTGGGAGACAACAATGATTACTAGTCAAATTCTTGTCTTCCACTAAGTGCACTATTCACTAGTTACTAACAAGCTAACTAGTAGTTTGTCTAGTTCATGGCCGGTTATGCATGTGGCATTTTAGTGGCTTTGGTACTTGTGTTATTACATGCTTGGCATAATAAGCCAAGATTGGACTTGAATGACTAATTAACCAAAAGTTTTAATGGCGGCATTGGACTTATATGGACTTGGAAGACTACTTTGCACCATGCAAAATGGTGGAAGGAAAATGTTGGCATTTAGCTAACTAATAACAAGGTTGATTCGGCCGAAACAAGCCAAAGAGTTCATTTCCTTCACTTGACCGAAACTTGTGAGCTTTGTTCTTGAGTTCTCTCAAGCTAGTCTCGGGTGCAAGCTTCCTTGAAGAGGTGTGAAGCTTGGGTGAAGAAATCAAGCTTGGAGGTGTGTTTTCAGTGCTAGACTACCACAAATTCAAGTTGTTCTTGAAGAATCAAGCTAAGGCTGAGAAGGATCAAGCTAGGGTTCTTGAGGTAACTTCAATGTTTCCTTGAATTCATGGTAGTTCTTCCATGTACAAGGAATTTAAGTGTTTAATTGAAGTTATGTGAAGGATAAATGAGCAAAGGAAGTCTTGGTTTGGAAATGAAATGTTGGCCGAATGTGATGAACAAGTGTTCTTGGTGTTCTTCTTGGAATTCATGGAAATTAATCCATGTGTGATGCTTGTTGATGGTTGTTTTACCTTGTGTTAGGTTGTTGGAGTGAAGAACATCAAGGTTGTGAAATTTAGTGTGTTGGCCGAAAGTTGAATTTAAGGTAAAATTATGTGTTCTTGTATTTACATGGCATTGATGCCATGAATGATGTTAGTTGATGATTTGATGATCATGTGTTGGATTGGAATGATAAAGAATATGGATGTGTGTGAATGAGCACTATGGCCGAGACTTTGAAATCATGTGTTAAGTGTCCTTTAAATGGGTAACATGGCATTGGTGCCATGAATAATGTTAATTGGTGATTTGAGGAACATGTAATAACTTGGAATGTTAAAGAACATTATTATGTGAAAATGTGTACTTTGGCCGAGAGCTTAACTTGTGGTAACATAGTACATTCCATTTGGTTACATGGTAATGATGCCATGAATGATGTTTAATGATGGTTTGGGTGATTATATAATGGATTGAGTTGATGAGAAACATGATTATGTGAAATGGGCAATTTTGGCCGAGAGCTTGGAATGAAGTGGAATAGTGTATTTCACTTGGATAATTGGAATTAAGGCCATAGATAATGTTTGTTGATGTTTGGAATACCATGTGGTGTGTTGGAATGATGAATGACACATGTATGTGAAATTGAGTGTTTGGCCGAGAGCATAAGTATGTGTATCTTAGTGTTCTTCATATGAGACATGGTAGTTTAATCCATGATTGTGTGTTAATGATGCCTATGTGATATTATGCTAGGCATTGAGGTTGAGGAACACTTGGATACTTAAAGTTGGCTTGAAACCGAGAGCTATTAAGGTAGGGTTCACTAACACTTGATATTGCTTGGTAATTGTTCCATGGTTCAAGTGTTTAGAGTAGCTAAGTGATGGTTAAAATCTGCCATGTGATCTTAGTTGCTTGATGGGCTTATTGGTTACACTTTGGTTGATTTGTTGATTAGCTAATTAACTATGGTACATGTACTAGAAATGCAAGTGAATGTGGCCTATTTGCTTGGCATTTTGGGAGCTCCAAATGGAAATGGTATATTGGTAAGGTTTGTGTGCAAGAAATGCACATGGGTACATGTATGGTTTATATGGCCGAGAGCTACATTGTGGAGTGTGTGTGTGTACTTGTGTGCTTTGGTGCTTGTTTTGTGCTTGCTAACCCCACTTATGAATTATTTGATTCATGGTTATCTATCTTGTATATGTATATGCTTGTTTTTCTTGTCTTGGTGTTTGTTTTGCAGGTTGAGCTAACCAAAAAGGGAGGTTAAGCTTTGAGTGCTCACTCAGCTTAACTAAATAGACTCAATATGAGTTGTATATGTATTTAAGTGAATCCTACTGAGTTATATGCTCACTGCCCAACTTTATTTTTCAGGCAAGGACATTCGGCCTGAGTAGGACTAAGCTGCTTGTGTGTGTGCTTAGTGTTTATATTTGCTTGCTTTGCAAGGTATGTGCCAATGTGTGCTTGGCTTAACACTTTGATTCATTTGCAAGTCTTATTCTTTATTTGGCCGAGACTTATAGTGGAAGTTTGCAGGCAGTAGTTGGAGACTTGTCTAGGAGGGCTATGGATACCTGGACTATAGCTTTGATCTTAGTGTTTTCCTTCATGACCATGAATCAAGCTATTGGGTTGGTGTTGCAGTGTGTACTCTTGTATGGCATACTGAAGGTCTTGTTTGACCATTAGGAGACTCGGCATGTATTAACTTGGCATAAATACTTTTGGTTTCATGGCATGTGTGGCCATGTTATGTTTGCTAGGTAGACTACCCTTTTGTTGTTAATATGTGTAGTCATTGACACCTAGACTTATGATGCTTCTTGGGTTTTGTATGCCAAGTTATGCATGGACTATGGATGATATTATGTTAGCCTGTGTTGCTGGATATTATGGGCCAAAGTTTGGCACCTTTATGTGACTAGTTTGGGTTTTGTTTCATGAAAATATGGTGCACCCTTATATGTACCTAATATGGCCGAGATCATCATGAACATATTGTATGTGGTTTTCAAAATCTAAACTAAATCTTGTGGGCTTCTTGGTTGCCATATAGTTAATACACTTGATGCACACCATGTATGCACCTAATTTGCATTAAGTGTTGCCTTGCTTGTAGTGCAAGAAATCAATTGAATCCTTGCTTGTGGAGCAAGTTAAGGGTTTGGGCCTTGCCCTTGCTGCAAGAAATTAATGGAACTTTACTAAAGCCACCTGGGCCACCTCCCAGGCCTCTTAACTGAAGAAAATAAGACTTAAAAGTTATCATAGATTGCTTGGCCGAGAGCTAGAACCTAAATTTTACAATTGGGATTGTGAGCTAGTCTAGGAACTTCTAGGCCAGGGCCTGAGTGAGGTGTGACAGGCTTTGTTTGGTATCAGAGCCTGCTTGATACTAAGATCAGAGTTTAGCCTAGACAGAGTCTCCTTTAGGTCTGCTTGAATAAGACTTGTAATGTTTGGATATATGTGAATATCTGCAATTGAAAGTGCAGGATGAGAACCAGAGGCAGGGATAGGAGTTCCCTGAGACAGGAAGAAAAAACTGCAGCCCATCATGTAGAGGGATTGCAGGAAAATGTGCCTGAGACCCAGGCAGAAGAAATGGGTCATATTGGGGCTGAAGAGCCCACTGCCAGGTACCAAGCACCTGGGCCAAGCAGAGACAGACAAGAGAGAATGGAAGTGATGATGGAGTCACTACATGCCACAGTGGCTCAGTTAGTGCTGGGAATGCAATCCTTGGCTAGAGGCCAAGCCCAGAATCAGGAAGAAGTGGAACCAGCAGAAGCAGTAGGCAGGAGAAGAAGGAGGCCTGGCAAAGAGCCAGTGGGTTATGATCAATCCAGCAGAGCGGGAGGAAACCAAGAGGAGGAAGAGGCAGATGAAGAAAGGAGGCATCCCAGGGCCAGGAGGTTGAGGTCAGAGGTGAGGCAGGAACCCAGAATAGAGGAGGAGGATGACAGTCCAGATATTGAGGAGAGAGATGCATACATACACTCCAGGGGGACTGAACCCTCTACTGAGGAAATCACACTCAGGAGCAGGTCAAGCAAATCATCCAGGGAAAAATCCAGTAGCAGAGAAGAGAGTAGGAGAAGGCAAAGCAGAGGAGGATTAAAGGAGGGCCAATTCGAAGGATTTTTGGCACTGAAACCTCCAGTCTTTAGAGGAGGGTGTGACCCAGAGGAAGCAGAGTTCTGGGTATACCAGTTAGAGAAGATACTGGAGAGGATGGAGGTTACTTCCACCCAGAGAGTCTTGCTAGCCACCTTTAGGCTAGAAGGAAATCCAGAACTCTGGTGGAGAGCTGTGCAGAGAAGTTACCAGGAGAGGAACCAGAGGAGACCTCCAGATAGGAGGAGAGCCATGAGGTGGGCTGATTTCCTTAGAGTTTTTAGGCAGCAGTATGTCAGTGAAGCACAGAGAGACCAGAAGCAGGTTGAATTTGACCAACTGGAGCAGGGGAACCTCAGTGTGTTGGAGTATGAGTAGAGGTTTAATAGTTTGATCAGATATGCCCTACAATATGAAGGGCAAGAGGAGCTGAAAACAAAAAGGTTCATCAGGGGGCTGAGACCAGAACTGAGGCAGATCCTCAGAGCTATTGGAGCCAGAGACTATTATACAGTCATGCAGAATGCTTTGGCTCTGGAGCAGGAATCCCAGGAACAATTCAAAAGTGGGCCTGGAAGTGGCAGTGGAACAAAGAAGGGCCAAATGCCAAAAAGGCCGAGAGAGGAGAGGGGTGCAGGAGGAAGCAGAAAAGAAAATAGGATGGACAGAGGACCTCAGTTACAGCCATATGGGCCACAGTGTAGCACTTGTGGGAAGTTTCATGGCAACAAGCCATGCTTTAAGGCTTCCACAGGGTGCCATAGGTGTGGTGCCCCAGACCATTGGGTGAAGGACTGCCCAAAGAGGGGTGAAGGTAGCAAGAGATTGCTGGGAACTTTTAGTCCCTGAGGACCCAGGGGGCAGCTGCCCATGCCCCAGATGAGGACTCAGGGGCCAGCACAAGGTGGGAGACCAGTGTCCAGAGTTCCTCAAGAGCAGAGGAGGCCTGGTACTTTTCCAGGAAGGGTGTTTCAACTGGAATCTTCCAGGAGAGCCCAAGAAACACCAGAGGCCGAAAATGATGAGAGAGAAACTAGTCAGCAAAGGACTAGCAGAAGGGCATTAAAAGGTACAATTTACCTAAATGGCCAGTTAGTATCTGTTCTATTTGACACTGGAGCTTCATTGTCTATAGTGTCTAATAGCTTGGTTAAGACCCTGAATCTAGAAGTAAAATATATGACCAATATGTACCTGGTAAGAACTGCTGGCAACGAAGTCTTGTTTGCTTACTACATGGTAGAAAACTGTGAAATACAACTAGGCAAGCTGAAACTGAGAACTAACCTCATAGTGCTAGAGACACATGATTATGATGTGATCTTAGGCATGAATTGGCTGGAAGAAAACAAAGTGGTTATTGATTGTCAGGCTAGACAATTATTATTGCCTGGTGGTTTAGCCTATGAATTGGACAGGTCCTTGGAGTTAGCCAAGGATAGCCACCTGAAAGTGCTGGAGATGATAACTCCAGAAGGTGAGCAGGATTGCCTGGCACTGAATGACCAGGAAGTATCTGAAGAACTTAGGAAAATACCTGTGGTTCAGGATTTCCCAGGGGTCTTTCCTACAGACCTGCCTGGTTTGCCACCCTCGAGAGAGGTGGAGTTTGAGATTAAGCTGGTGCCAGGAGCAGCACCAGTGTCTACTGCTCCCTACAGAATGGCAGTGCCTGAGATGGTAGAACTCAGGAAGCAGTTGGATGAATTACTGGAAAAGGGGTTCATTAGACCCAGTGTGTCTCCTTGGGGAGCACCCGTGTTGTTTGTGAAAAAGAAGGATGGAACCCTTAGGCTCTGTATAGACTACAGAAAGCTGAATGCATTAACCATAAAGAATAAGTATCCTCTCCCAAGGATAGAGGATCTATTTGATCAATGAAAAGGAGCCAGAGTGTTCTCCAAGATTGATATGAGGTTTGGATATTTCCAGTTAAGGGTGAAGGAGGAGGACATACCTAGGACTGCTTTCAGGACTAGGTATGGACATTTTGAATATACAGTGATGCCATTTGGGCTCACTAATGCACCTGCATTCTTTATGGACCTGATGCAGAGAGTGTTCAGGGCACACCTGGACCACTTTGTGGTGGTGTTCATTGATGATATCTTGGTATATTCCAAGGATGAGGAAACTCATAAGGAACACCTTAAAGTAGTGCTTGGATTGCTCCAAGAACATCAGCTTTATGGAAAGCTGAGTAAATGTAAATTTTGGACAAAGGAGATTGGATTTCTGGGTCATATAATAAATGATCAAGGGTTGGCTGTAGATCCTGAAAAGGTAAGATCAATCCTTGATTGGAAACAGCCCCAGTGTGTAAGGGAAGTCAGAAGCTTCCTGGGGTTAGCTGGCTACTACAGAAGATTTGTGCCAAAGTTTTCTGTATTAGCAGCTCCTATGACTCAGTTAACTAGAAAGAACCAGAAATTTGTCTGGGAGCCCAAATGTGAAGAAAGCTTTCAAGAACTGAAAAGGAGGCTGACTACAGCTCCGGTATTAATCCTGCCTGATCCTGAAAAGGAATATGAGGTGTTTACAGATGCCTCTCATGTAGGACTAGGTTGTGTTTTAATGCAAGAAAAGCAAGCCATTGCTTTTGGGTCCAGACAGTTGAGACCACATGAAAAGAAATATCCAGTGCATGACCTGGAACTAGCAGCAGTGGTTTTTGCCCTTAAGCAGTGGAGACACTATCTTCTTGGTAATAAATTCCAAGTGTTTACAGACCACAAAAGTCTCAAGTACCTATTCACTCAGAAGGACCTGAATATGAGACAAAGAAGGTGGTTGGAGTATTTAAAAGATTTTGACTGTGTAATTGAGTATACAGCTGGAAAGGCCAATGTGGTGGCAGATGCCTTGAGTAGGAACTATACTGGAATACTCAAAGGTGGTGAAGTAGATCACAAGGCAGAAAGCCTGAGTATTACTCAGTTAGCAAGCCAATGGTTGGCTAAAGAAAGTGAGCAGTTGAAGGGTACTCACTATTACACTGGAGTGGAAAGAGCTTATTAAGGAAGCTCAAGCTGGTGATGAGGAGCTAGAGTTAATTTCTGGCAAAAGTAAGGGAGAACTATTCCAAGGGTTTTTCCTTCAAGCAGGGAATGTTGTGTTACCAAAATAGGTTGTATGTACCTGAAAAGGGCAACCTAAGAGTTCAAATACTAGAGGAAGCTCATTCTAGTAAGCTGGGTATGCACCCAGGAGCCACAAAGATGTATCATGCTCTTAGAGCATATTTTTGGTGGCCATATATGAAGAAGGATATAAGTACACTTGTGGCTAGTTGTGAAACCTGCCAACAAGTGAAAGTGGAGCACCAGAAACCAGGGGGAAAGCTACAAAGCTTACCCATACCTGATAGGAAATGGGTATCCATTTCCATGGATTTTGTAGTGGGTATGCCACTAACAAGGAGAAGGCATAATGCCATTTGGGTCATTGTGGATAGATTGACCAAGGCAGCCCATTTTCTTCCCATGAATCTTACTGATTCTTTGGACAAATTAGCACAACTCTACATAAGAGAGATAGTAAGATTACATGGGATACCTGATGATATAGTGTCAGATAGGGATCCTAGATTTGTCTCTAGGTTTTGGAAATCCCTGCACCTGGCACTGGGTACTAAACTTAAGTTTAGCTCTGCCTACCATCCCCAGACAGATGGACAGAGAGAGAGAACTATACAAACTCTTGAAGATGTGTTGAGGTGTCGGGTAATTGACTTCCAGGGTGAATGGGATGTACATCTCCCATTGGTAGAGTTTTCCTATAATAATGGCTATCATTCAGTGATAGGAATGGCTTCTTATGAGGCCTTATATGGCAGGAGATGTGTTACTCCTTACTGCTGGCATCAGCCAGAAGACAAGTTGGAATTAGGGCCGGACATTATTAAGGAAACCACTGAGAAAATTAAGTTGATCCAGGCTAGGATCAAGACTGCAAATGATAGGCAACAGGCCTATGCGAACCTGAAAAGGAGAAGGGACCTGGAGTTCCAGGAAGGAGATTGGGTATGGCTCAAAGTTTCTCCAATGAAAGGAGTAATCAGGTTTGGAAAGAAGAGGAAACTAGCACCTAGGTATGTGGGGCCATATCAAATACTGGCCAAAGTGGGAAATGTGGCATATCAGCTGGACTTGCCTCCAGAACTTGGA